>SRQH01000148.1:0-48381 GCA_018360345.1 Claviceps sp. LM84 group G4 | reverse complement strand
TCTCCATGGCTGCTCAACGATGATGGGTTGGTTTGTGAATGAAGGTAAATTGACGCGTCGCGTCGAAAAGTGGAGGAAGTTTTGTGTTATTTGTGCGGGGCCACTGTATATGTACCATTGTCACACTGTGGCATGGAGGCCTTGGAGGGGCAGCGATCGCGGGGTAAATATACTTCTGTTGTCAGCAGTTGCTCCAGACTTTCTACGAAGCACGTAATATACTCTGCGCAGTGCGAGGAGGCAAGCTGTCTCAAGTCTGTACATAGCATGTTATGCTCCTCGAAATCCCGCGCCATCTGATAACAAATGCCGTTGCAAAGGCGATCAAATAGCACTGCAAGAATCAAGATGGATGCACATGTACATATGTACATACAAGTAAGCTTGGAGGCGCGAAATCTGAGAGAAGCACTAGTCTCCATTGGGCATACTCCTTCATGAACCTTCCAGAACAGGCGTCTTGCTTCCAAGCTCCGAGGAGAAAAAAAAACGTCAACAGACCAAGGGACATCACTACGTACCTCCTCAGCAGCAACGTACCTTATGTGCCATCATCCTCACAACACGTCGCATTCTTTTGAGAAAATATCCTGAGCTATCAACATCCTGCTCTTTCAAACAAACAAAAAACTTCAAAAAACTTCAAAAAACTTCACAACCGAACAACCGAACAAATCTGACAAAAGCAAACCAGCCATCATGGACGACAGACGCCTCAACAGTCTCCTCAAATGGTCCGTCGAAAACAGCGACGTCACACGCCAAGATCCCACCGCCTCCGCCGCCGCATCTTCCAACCGAACCGAATTAACACCTGAACTCATGGCCGCACTCATGGGCGGCCCCTCCGACGCAGACCTCATGAAGGCCTCCATACAAATCGTGGCCGCACCCCCCGAAGAAGCCTCCCTGGAGGAGAAACTCGTCGCATTTGACAACTTTGAGCAATTGATCGAGTCGCTTGACAACGCCAACAACATTGCGAATCTGGGGCTGTGGACACCCCTGCTAGAGCAGCTTCAGAATGAGGAGGCTGAGATACGTAAGATGGCAGCATGGTGTGTTGGGACGGCGGTGCAGAATAATCTGAAGACGCAGGAGAGGTTATATGCCATGGGGGGCGTAAAGACACTGACGGGATTGGCGACAGCGATGGCAGAGAAGGAGGATGTGAGGAGGAAGGCGGTGTATGCGCTGAGTTCGGCGTGTCGCAATTATCAGCCTGCGATGGATGTATGCATGGAGGAGTTGGGGGCGGAGAAGGTTGATGCGACAGATATGGCAGCTGTGGATGTGGTTATGGATGGATTGAGGGAGAAGGCTAAGGCCGGATTGTAGGCAGCGAACACGACATTCAAGGACGCGATATTGGAAGAGCATGGACACAACTTGTTGCAGGGGAGTTTGGGCGTTTGGTATTGGGTTTACATACATAAAAGGATTGGCGACGTTCAAATCTCGTAAACATGGTTCTCTGATGGCATTGTTCTCTTTTACTTTACGATACAAATAGTATACACATTTCTATGCTTAGACAGCGTCACCCTCCCTTGTATAAAGGGCAGAGAACGGGATGACAGAGGAAGACAGAGAAAACGTGAACCGCGACTGTGGTGAGGCCAATGTTGAATATTCTGGATGTCGATGCAAGGCGTTTAGCGAGTCTTTTTGCCGTAGAAGGGAAGGCCGAGTGCTTGCAACAGCAAGCGGCCTTGACGGTCAGACGTCCCGGTGGTGTGAAGGAAGATGTCGCACCCGGGAATCAGTCTCGGGGGATACATCTGCAGCAGCGGTAAGCAACGGATTAGCCACGCAATTCTCCGGGCCTCTTCAAATGAAAGGAGAGACGAGAAAGAGGAAGTAATGGGAAGAGAGAAGGGGAAAGGGGCTCAGAAGAAAGCAAGAAAGAGAAGTCTTACGTCAAAGTTGAACTCAATTTCGGGAAAGTATGTCAGCCATTCCGGTTTCATACCAAAGGCCAAATTCCCTGAATCATCGCCTGTGGAAGCCTTGATGCCCGGCCAGTCCTTGATCTTGGGTAATACCAGTGTGACCAACTTGTCCACAAATTCCAACGCCGCGCTACCATGCAGAGTCACCTTGCAACCAGCCTTGTCGCCCTCGCGAATACGCCATGGAGAAACATTGTGCTTGATGGCCGTGACTTCGGGGTACGCGCCACTGATGGCCTGGATGACAGCACGCGTCACATGCAGGTATTCTTTGTTATGGCATGCTTCGGGCGCATACGAGTTGATGGTGACTGCCGAGAGCGAGGGAATGTTGTTCCATTCCACGTCTTTCTCGAGCAGGCCGAGCCTCGAAGAGGTACCGCCACGAGGAGCGCGACGCGGTCTGTTCTTGTGGTAGGGCGACGAGTCGTCCCATTCTCTCAGATGTCCCTTGTTCGACTCTGGCGCCACGTAGCCCGGCGGCTTGTGCTTGTACGTCATAGTCATGAGGTCGTGGGCTATCGTGCTTTCGTACGTCTGCTTTAACCGGGGGACGCTGAACGGTCCGGGGACGAAGTCACGAGCCGTGGGATCCGATGATTCCGGTGACTGTACTGGATGGAGAGGACCGCGATAGTATTTCGGTGGATGGTATTGATATCTGAGGATGAAGTAAGAGATTCGGAATCAGCTTGGGGATCTCGGAACCACACGCTTGGTCCGAGGGCAACCGAGGAATAACAATAATTTGCACATACCGGCCTCCAGGAAGTCTTTCCTCATTTGTTCTATGCGTTCCTGTTTTGAACTTGTCGATTGACTCTTGTTCGGGTGCGGGAGACGTGTATGTCGTTGTTGACTCCAAGTCTGCCAACTGGTCGGCCTTGGGTGTCTGGGAGTTGCCCGCGGCGGTTGATGTGAATCGCCTCGCGCATGATTGTGGAGCGTTCAAGGGCAGTCGCCTTCGGCCGAAGAGTCTCGCCAGGCGAGCACTCTCGCGTAAGCCCGACATGATGTGTGTGGGTGAAGAGTCCTGGACAACTGTTTGCTTTCGGTTGAGGGCTCTTGTGATGGTCGGATCGGCGACTTGTGAGGTTTGCGAGAAACTGGAAATTTCTCGGCCTGTGTGTGGCTTGACTCTCTCTGAAGCCACACACGATCCTCGCCGGTCATGTGGCGGTGCAGCTGCCTCCCCTAGGCTCTAGCAAATCGTAGCAAATTCAAAGCTCATCGGCATCAAAAGAAGTCCGTCCTCTTGTCCGGATCTGATCAAGTCCCCAAGACACTCCCGCCGGCCCCGAGACCTTGTACTACAAGGGCCTGAAGCCGCGTGACGAGCATCTACGTCCGCGTATGATGGCGTCTTGACGTGGCTCAACGTGTAGGTACATACATAATTACGGAGGACCTAGAAGGGCTACGAAAGCGCCAAGACGGCTTGCACAATTCTTCCGTGCATCAGGTACAGAGTACTCCGTACTTTGGCTTGCAGCCATATGTACATCGCACCCAACTGAGAGCGAATCTGAAGCCAGACGGCGTCAAGCTCGCGATGGGCCGGCCGCGGCTGGCTCAACATTGAGGAACCCGCCCTACTTCTACATAGCATGTACATATATCTATACGGAGTACATATGTACATACATAATACCTTTGGTACCTGAGGTATCTAGGTACATACATGTAGGTACATGCTCCGTACCTGGTATGTACGAAGTGGTAACTTGTGGGCCGCCCGCCCGCCCGAGCCTAACAAAGGTGACAAACAGCCTTGTCTGGTGTTTCTGGACTTCTAGTCTCCACTGCCCCTGCCACTAGTGCCCCGGAAACCCCCAGAGTCCCGCCAACTGGCCAATCAGCGCTGAGGCTGCCCGCAATGAACGCAACCCTGGCAGATTCCCTGAACCACCCCGCCTCAATGTTCGACTGGAAGGCCAAGGGTCGAGGGTCGGGGTCGACCCCATTGCCTCAATCCACGACCCCAACTCAAAACACCTACAGTACAGCATACGACAGGTTCTTTCGCATGTGTCTTTGCTCTTTGGTTGGTCGAGTCTGGTGTGGTCCGCTGTTACCGGTGGGCAATCTGCTCTGGATTTCCCAAGAAGCTGATCAGAGTCTTGAACCCCAGCCACAGGCACAAAATCCTCTTCTAAACCCAGCATCCTTATGAAGAACACTCGCCCTCTCCGTCACCAAGAGCAAATCTTCCATCATTCGCACGTCCGATATCGCTATATTCCGCTTCTCTTGGCTTCTCCAATCCTGCACGATACTCTTGTCTCGTGTCTAGCTCCGTCTGTTTACCGCCAACACGCTCTCGCCTTCGCGCCCACTCTCACGCGCGCTCTAGCGTGAACTCTCGTTCGCCGATTGCTCAAACTGCATCTTCGTGTCCTTTCGATTCCTCCCCCGCAGGCTGCCATGGGCCTTGTACTCCAGCTTCTGCCTCGCTAGACAACTGCGAGGTTCAGCATCGCTCTTTACGGAAACCCTTTGGTCTATAAGCGGCCACCTTCTCTGACGACGCTTGAGGTCTCGAAGCTGCCGGCCGCGGCATTCGTTCACCATGAAGGAATTCCCTCGTAAATTTCTCAACCTGCGTGAGAAACATGTCAATCATATTCGGAGTAAATCTGTTCCGCCGGAGCAAAGGGAAAAGGTGAGCTCCCCAAGACATGTTTTGTCGCGAGGCGAAACGAACCCAAGTCATCGTTTATCTTTGCGCTCTTGGAAGTGTCCTGTACATCGCTGCCAGTAATCAATGCTTGAGATTGTGCTAGACCCAGCTGCATAGAAAGAAAAACTATGGAAATCACAATGCTGATCACCCTTCATGTAGGCCCGTCCGCTCTCCGCCGAAACTTTCCGCGCCATGTTCAAAAAAGATGGCTCGAAAAACGCAACCAAGTCCGATGCCGAACTTGAGTCCGATCAAGCCAAGGTTCGGCTGCGACTTGTCCCACCAGACACAAACATCTGCTAATGAGCAACGAATGATGACAGATTGAGCGAGTCCAGCGTCGTCTTGAGACAGCAGACGTTTCAAATATCATGGTTGATTACATAAAGGAGATCATGTCAAGCAATATATGCGAGGGTGACGTCGACAAGACGGTCGACTTCATTGTTCTGGAACGAAAGGCTGCGTCAGGATTCATTGAGCCTTATAATCCAATGATGCACATGCAGGGAGCCGAGAATCGTGGCAATGTTACATGTTATCTTGACGCGCTCCTCTTTGCCATGTTTTCCAAGCTCGATGCTTTTGAATGCATGCTCAAGTCGGATTTTCCAGTCGAGGACCCCAGGCACAAACTTGGGACACTCTTGCGGATCTGGGTCAGCTCATTGCGCTCAGGTCATCTTATTCGAACAGACTTTGTAAGTGCTAATGGGAAACCCGTGAGTCGAACTAGACCGACGATGTGTCGACTGACTCATCATGGTAGATGAAATTAATACAGGACACATTGGGAGACTGTGGATGGGCGGAAGCAAGGCTCTTGGAACAGCAAGATACATCGGAAGCATTTGCGTTTCTTACCGAGACGTTGCAGCTGCCCCTTCTCTCGCTTCAGGTAGATTTGTTTCACCAAGGCATGAAAGACAAGGAGGATCACAAAGTGGTGTACGAGCGCTTATTAAATCTGGCGGTTCCTCCAGATCCAGAAGGCAAGGGGATCAAATTGGAGGATTGTCTGGAAGAATACTTCAATGCGAGAGTCGACGTGCTGAGAGATCACGAAGAAGGCAAAAAGGGCAGCATTGACGACAGGGGGGCCGCTGATGTGTCCTCGTGTGCGAGTCAAAGTACGATTAGATTCATTCGAGCAGATGAGGGCGCCAAGTCTTCCACAGCCGCTTCGCCTTCTGAACACGCACCATCGCAACTCTCTGACGGAGAATCTTCTGATGGCAACTTCTTTGAGCCGTATGGCTTGAAGAACACAGAGCAGACGAACGCTCTGACCGCACCACCAGGCGCAAACAAGTTCGCCAATATGCCCGGTGCCACAATGCGGCCGAGTGCTAGGCACAGGTCAACCAGTCTGATACAAAGGATGGTGCTGGATGAGCACGGACGGCCAAGAGGGACCGAGGACAGTGCCATGGCCAAGAGAACTCAACGCGAGGGATCGACCGTCGTCAAGGCGGTTACCATTCCTGCCTGGCAATTCTTCCGACTTATTCGTGAGTATTTCCCTATGTTGATTAAAAACTCGAAGAAAAGAAAAGAAAAGAATCCTCTCATCTGTGAATCATTTTACTGACGTGCGTATTCCAAAGCATGGCATGCCTTGACCCCCAACGAACCAAGAAGTGACTCCGAGGTTGCCTTAAATTTCGACCAGCGGCCGGTAGTCGGGATCTGTTTGAAGCGATATGCCATGACTGAATCCGGCCAGCCTCAGCGCTGCAACACCTTTATTGACATCCCAGATTGTCTCCGTCTGCCGCAGTTCATGCTTTCAGGTGGTCCAGAGGAAAATGAGGAGCTCAACGGTCTCAGTACCGAGTACAAACTTGTGCTACAATCTGTGGTCTGCCACCGCGGAGACTCACTCCAAAGCGGACATTACATTGCATTTGCAAGGGTGGCTCCGAAGCTACTGACAGGAAATCGACGACACAACTTTGATCCTCCCCCGGATTATGAAGAGCCGCAGTGGGTCAAGTTTGACGATTTGGAGACCGAAAATCGCGTGACCTACGTGGAAGACATCAAGCTGGCACTGCGATCAGAGATGCCGTATCTGCTCTTTTATCAGATTGTGCCCATGGTCGACATGGTCCGGTGTTCAATGGACGGCCAGGACCTCGAACCGCCCTCCTACAACGAGTCCAAGCACAGCCTTGACTCGAATTTCATTCATTTCTCTCCGTCCACGTTTCATTTCGATGCAAGCCCACTACACGGCGATTTCCTCCAAGGACCTAGTATCAGACTCTCAGCCGAATTGGAGAGCTCAGCGCGCGGTAGCACCTGGTCCACGTCCCACACGAGCAGCACCCCCATTGATTCCAGTCGTGAAAGCGTAGCCAACACCGACTCACCAGTCATTACCCCCGAAGCGAGTTCCCCCGTCATTGCGCCCGCAGATGGACCAAATGAGCCCACGCCCTCGCGGTTATCTCGCGCCACATCGCGCTTCACCCTCGGCCGACCAAGCCGCCCGCCGAGTATATCCGGCGAGGGCCGCATCAACTTCAGCATGGCCCGCCTGGGGGGCTTCATAAAACCAAGCAGAGAGCCGCTTGCCGAGTCAGCATCTGCCAATGCTTCCCAAGCATGCGCGTCCGCAACCACGTCGACTGGTGGTCCCCGAGACGTATCTGCTTCGTTTGACACAACCCCAGAATCGCCTGTCGAGGGAGACAAACAAAACACTACGCCGCCACCGGTCAAGGAGAAGGAAAAACAGCACAAGTATCGGGGCAAGACAAAGGAAAAGGCTGAGAAGCAGAAGAGCGGACCGGGTGAACAGCCGGAGAGAGAGTGCATGCTTATGTAGTGATGCGTATCATTCGGCACACTCTCACGAACGTCCTGGCATGCAGTTCAGGGAGGAAGTCTAACCCCCTGCCCTACATGCGCGTTTTGTTTGGGCATTGTAAAAATGCAGGAGTCGAGGATCAGGTTTGAAATCGAGCAGCGGCGAAACTGGATGGCGGAACGAGCAGTGTTTGAAAAGGTTCCGGCTCTCTTCAGGTTTTTTTTGGGGGGGTCTTTTGGGGGGGTTGGTGTTTGCGTTTGTGTTTGTGTGATTAGTTAGATACCAGGCGTTGATAGTTGCTTTCGTGAGCCCATGTGCTTCGTTCCTGGAAGGTATACCCGCCGCCAGTGGGTGGTCCTTTAATGGAACTTTGGTGGAAGCATCTGATGCTCGATTTATTGAGCCTTTCAATTTGTGATGCGCATACAAGGTCCTTGCGTCGCGCGTGTGTTTATGTGTTGATGCGTGTACCACACAGTTTGGGGTTATAATATCTTGCTCTTCGACTCCTTTGTTGTACCGTAAACATTGGGTACATACCTTGTACATCATGGTTTTCGACCTTTGTACTGTTACTGTTTTGCCCCTCAATGCTATAATGCCCCTGAAGGTTGACAGAGTAGCCCAAGCTTGATAACTTGACCCTTTCTACGCAAAAGTATGTTCTTGATTTTTTTATTCAACAGGCTTGGATTTTTTATCACCTCCGTGTGTACGTCGTAATGTGGTCGTTATGTACAATTCTGTAAAGTCTGGCTATTCATGTACTCCGTAGTCATTGACCGCTACATATGTACTACATATCCAGTGAACATGTTTCAGCTACAGAGTTAGGGAGAACAGGTAACAGTCAGAAAGTCCCTGTCTGCTGTAACTTGTGTCCTTCCAAAGCTCAATTCAATTCATGCCTATTCCTATCCAGTGTTCACGAACAGTACAAACTTCGGATCTCATCGACAAAACGAGACTCCTTTCGGGGAGAGAACCTCCTATGAGAAAAGGGGTAGGGCGCCACCCAGCGCGGGAGAATCACCACTGCACCAGTGCATCCCCCATGTACTCTGTACAATCACGAGACAACACTCACAGACTCACAGTCTCCAAAGAAGCTTCGAGCACGCTGAGGTTCAAACACTTTCTTGATCTTGGGCTTATAAGTTATTATTGAACGTCCAACTGCCACATACGACCATAGGTGGTAGAAAACTCGGGATCCCGTCCGCTCTCCCATAGATAAGCTGCCAACCGACAGATTAGTAGTTGGCTCGGTGACGACCAGCGAACACCGGTTGTTGTATGTAGCCAGACTTTTGAATCTTTTTGAGTATTTTTTTTTTGTTCTGCATCAGCATGTACTTGCGGCTTCCATCTGTTGGTGATTCGCGAGGTTCTACGGAGTATGATGGTGTCACTTCTGAACGACATCAGGCTAGGGCACACCCCGCCGCACACACTGGCGACTGCATACATTGTTTCTGGACCATATGGTCCTTTAAGATCTGTCCATTCAAGAAGTTCCAACATGTTATTTTCATACCAAATCACTCGAAATAACTACCCATTACGTCTGGCCTCATACGAACTCCAGTCCTAGTTCCTTGGGGGCTTCCAAGCGATAACATGCGATCCTGCAACCAAGCTTGCCCCCACAGCCTTTAAGGATTACATATATTTTTACTCTTTAATATACACAATGATTGCGGACCGGTTTCTGCAATCATATAACATCATGTTGATGCAGGGAAAAGCGAGCGCACTTCGACCTGATGCAACTTCTTTTTTTTTATCTCCCCCGTCCCATTTTCAAATAACTCGTTTCTCTTTCCGAAACTTCTCCTTTGAGAACGGTCAGATGGGTAAATGTGTCTATAACAGAAAGCAGACCGTTGATGCTTTATCCGAGTTGTTGTAGGAGTATCGTTGGGCTTGCTGTCGAAAAGACCACGGTGACACAAAGGTCAAGGAGGTCTCCGGTGGATGTACGGACGCCTTCGTTGGAACTATTAAGAATAACAGATAGGAACAGAAGGGACAAGGAACGCGGAGACGAAGGCCTGTCTCCCATTCGATGTTGTTTCGGCAGGCGACACAAATGACATAAACGACAAGACCCTGCTGTTGAATTGGTATCGAGCCTGTCATGCTCCATCTCATGACGTGAGGTAGAGTCAGAGAAACGGTGCAAGGGCTTTAGTTATTCCATCATGGGTCATGGTCCGGCTCGAGCGGCAGCTTTAAAAAGGAATGTTGGATGGGCTTTGAGCACCCCCCATCGCCTCCTGCTGCTCTTGGAGCTCTTCGGGGGCAGCTTCAATAGACACTCCAAGGCCAAGCTTGGCTTGTTGCTGTACACCGGGTAATGTATTAGTCATGTCGTCGAATCCAGTAGAAAGCATCTGCTTGAACTAGGAAGAACGAACCGTAAAGTGGTCAATATCCGCAGCAAAGGTCATCATGACGGGAGGCGCAACACGCTTCTCCAGCAAGCAGCTGAGCTTGCCCTTGGAATCGACCTGGGCACGGAAGCTTGATGTGCGGAAGTCGTACTTGGCACCAAAGGTGGTGACACCCTCTTTCTGTATGCCACCACCCATCAAGCCACCAGGCGAGGGAACAAGGCCAAGGCTCAAATCGACACCAGCCTGCACTTTGTCGGAAAGTCTTCGCCAGTAAGAGGTGTTCAGGGTGCCCATAGCAGCTTGCAGCTGGGCAGTGGCAACCCATTCCGGAGTCTTGTAACGAGCGCAGTAAGAGACGGCACACTCAGGGCCCTGAGTCAATGCAGGTCGTTGCCATAGGGTTTCCATGCCGAGAGCCAGACGAGGGGTCACAGACTGCAAGTAGCTTCCAATGTAAATGCCTGTAACGCCGCCTTCTAGGAACGAAGGGTTCAGCATCTTGAAGGATGCATTGAAGTCGTCGCCATTGTACTCGTGCTCAAACTGTGCGAGGTCTTGATTGCCCGGAGAGATCGCGAGCTGCGACTTGGACACTAGCTTATCGGTCCATCGAAAGTTGAACCGTCCGGAGAGTGAGCCCTCGTTATCGCAACTGCCTTGGCAGAAGATCTTTCAATAAGCACCTCGTTAGTCCTGCATTTCCTTTCACGGACCACACGCAAAGAAGGCGTGCGATTTCCAACTTCATTATTGTACATGCTAAGCTACATACCTTGCGAGTTCCATACATGGCTGCGAACGTGTAGGGATTGGCGCGCTCGCCCAAGGCAAACTGGTGTGAGACCTGGAAAAGAGGAGTCATGCTCAAGACTTTGGTCAAGTCGGCACGAATGCCAGTGAACATGTGGTTGGTGAGAAGCACATCGCGCTGGATCTCCCTGGCCAAGCCCTCCACGTTTCCGGGATTGGACAGGCCGAGCTTCGCTCTGCGCTCAGAGAAGGAGTTGAGCGCGTCACCCACAGCGGCGGCGATGGGATTGGAGAGAAAGAGGGATCGTATCGAATCTATTTGGGCAGCCATGGTGATTCAGTACTGGGGCTCGAGTCGACTCGGCCTCCGGATTGAAATTGTTCAAAGGCTGTTCAAGGTGACCGGACCAGGAAAGGAGGGCCTGATCACGAATCGTTTCTGGTGTTGTGCAAAAAAAAGCACCCGGCGGCAGAAGGAGATCTGCGAAGGCTGATGGAGAAGAGCAGTTTGTAAGGCTGTGGCGAGGCCTTTATAATGGGCAAATTGACTCCGATTGAGGGTGCCAAGTGAGGCGATGACGAGCTGCGCTGGCGTTGAGAGACGACGGAGTTGGTCTTGGGAGAATAATTTTCGGCTCTTGGCCGGCTTGGTACCTGGCTTGCGGTGCGGATTGCTACGGATGATTGTGTGATCACTGATGGGCCACATTTGGCCGCAGTCCGTCGGAGGATTCTATATTCCGTCCCGCAGATTGCCTCCGAGTCTTAGCCGGCCACGTCGTGACTGCCTCCTGGGTACCCTGTAGGCAAGAAGACAAACTGCCGAATCGGGGAATCGCCAAGTCTGATGAAGTCACGAGCATCTTTGAGCATCTTTGAGTCTTGACATTCGACACTTGGTGCTTGTTTCTGCCAAGTCTGTCAGACTGTTCTACATAGCGGGACGCTCCTTTCTGGCAGGCGTTTGGCAATTTGCTTTCGTTCGACAGTTTGCCCGGCCTCTGGAGTTGGCATCATCCATGCCTCATGGTCGCTCAAGACTCAATAGGCTCTCAATCGCTTGACCGAGTTGTGACAACGTCCCAACATCCACTTCATAACACACAGCGCATCTATCTTGACTCCTTACGCTTCATTTTTCGCGGTCCAAAGTTCGGAGATTGTCGGCATTACACATAACGTCGGCTCTCAACCCCGCACCACGGACGTTTCTTGAAGGAAGGTGCCCGTCGTCTGCCCCTCATTCGCGGGACGCTTCAGCCGTTTGGACTCAATAACAAACGGTTCCAGGATCAAGATTAGACGACGGCAAGACCTGAGACCGTCTTATTTCCTGGATCATCGCCTGCATGGATACACTACTGTGAGTTGCGCATTGTTTTGAAATCTATCTACATCTTCGAGCAGAATCGTCGCAATGGTGGGAAATCCGTCACCCAGCTAACATGGGTTAGCACCGCTGAGATTGCGGCCAACGCACCGCGTTATCGCCGCAAGAGCTCGACCTTCATCGATGGCATCCATGATGTGACGGAAAATGAGAACCTGGCTCCGGCCCAACTGTACAGCACCATGTCTGGCCGGCTATTCCATTCGGGCAGAATCGCCATTGTCATGGTAGGGCCCCCAGCCCGTGGCAAGACGTAAGTACCTGAAACCACGGGTGACGGCGCTATAAAGTCAGTATCTTATTTGGAAATAATAGCCACATTTGTGTCTCCTTGGCCCGGTATCTGCAGTGGCTAGGCGTCAAAACTCGCATATTTCATCTTGGCGACTATCGTCGTGCCACTATCGGCCCCGAAGGACAGGTACCGCAAGATTACTTCTTTCCAGATGCCTCGCCTTCATCTGTCGTTCTCCGCCAAAAGATTCTGAAGAAGTGTCGAGAAGACATTTATGCGTGGTTGAACCATGAAAATGGACAAGTGGCCATATACGACGCCGTCAATCCGACAGCAAATGGCCGGCGCGCCCTGGCCAAGGAACTGGCAAAACATGATGTGCAGGTAAAGTGGACGGCCTTCATTTATTAGCACCCCGAATACCGCTAACACTTCCCGCCATCCTTTTTTCTTCTGATTATTTATTGGAATATCGTCAAAACAGACGCTCTTTATCGAGTCATATGTGGATGATGAGCGAATTCTCCGCGAGAACGCCAGGAATGTCAAGATATCCTCACCAGATGTAAGGACGCTTTCTAGTTCCACGCGCTCATCAGAAAATAGACTGCGGCCGGAGTATTAAATTGTTTATACAGTTCTCTGGAATGGACCCCGATGAAGCGGCAAAATTGTATCTGAAACGCATAGAGATGCGCATCCCCGTCTTCGAGACAATGGACGAGGCTGAACTCAACTACATCAAGATGATCAACGCCGGCGCCAAATTCTTCTACAACAACGTCAGCTTCAACTATCTCTCCCACAGAATCGTCTTCTACCTGACCAATCTACACATCAAATCACGAACCACCTTCTTTGTCCGCGCAGGCACAACCGAGGAAGAGGACTCCTACAAGGCCGATGCGCCCCTATCAGAGCTGGGAAAGACGTACGCGGAGAAAATGTCAGAGGCCTTGCTGAAGCACCGACAGCAGGAGTACGCAGAACAGATGGAGAAGAGTGAAGGGCAGCTCGCGCCCTTGAGGCCACTGACCGTGTGGACCTCGACGCGAATGCGTACGGTTCAGACGGCAGACTACCTGAAAGAGAAGGGCTTCAAGGTACGTCAGCGGTCACAGCTGAGCCAGATTAACCCAGGACTTTGCGAGAATATGCCAGAACGCATGTTATCAAAGATGTATCCCGAGGAGGCTGAAAAGCATGACTTGGACCCCTACCACCACCGGTGGCCCCGAGCCGAGGTAAGTCTTTCACCGACATATACACTTATATGCACCTCTCTCCCCACCATTCCATCCATCCATCTCTCCTACTCATTAGAGAGACAACGGGATGGCCTACGCACAGCTTAATTGGCTCTAATAGAAAACACCGCACAGTCTTACCACGATCTCGCCGTTCGTCTCGAGCCCGTTATCCTAGAACTCGAACGAGAGCAAAACGACCTCCTCATCATCGCGCATGAGTCTGTTCTACGAGTTCTCTACGCCTACCTCATGCATTGCTCTACCAGAGAAATCCCAACCCTCAAGTTCCCCCGCGATGAGATTATCGAGATCATCCCGGCGGCGTACCAGAATGAGGCCAAGAGGATTCATATACCTGGCCTGGATGCGCAATTGCTACTCTCGTCTCCCGATCTCGTACACACGCCTGTGCGGGGTACTGGGACTCCGGGGGGCGCGGACGCAGTAGGCAGCAGTGCGGCCGGGGAAAGCGGGCGATTGAGTCCCATAGGGGGTGCGATGGGTAGTCCGGCTATGCCTGTGGAAAGACCGCCAGAGAAGGTCATCAATACTGCCAAGGATATGGTTGCGGATAAGGTGGATGATGAAGACTAGACGATCCGGGAAACAAGATACTCAGAGGGAGGAAGGGGTGTCGGTTCTGGGGCGGAAAGAGGGGGGATGATTGGAAATAGTAGTGACGGATTGGAGGTTTGCTTATTCATAGATTCATTATCAGAGGGGCACACTACAATAGCATCGAGCCTACAGCTTACCTACATCATCTTTTCGGTAGAAATACATATTTTAGCTAGGTACGCTTCACGCCATATGGTAGGGCATTACTTGCTCTGGGGTTTGATGGTACGAAAGAATACCTAAGGCATAGATAGCTAACTGACCTTTTTTCTTGTGCGGAGCGCCCACCCTATCATGTAATTATACACTGGCCTCTTATGGGAAGTCATGGGAACTCTCATCTCTTCCGCCTTCACGAGAGTAACCGTGCAGCCATGAACGCAAAATCCCGCATTATTACACACACATGGCATGTCTTGTCATGTGCTCACCGGGCAGGCCTCCCACGTTGGTCTTCATGGCCAGAGGTGGTCATTGACTAGAGAGATGACGGTCTGTTATTACACGTCACTTGTCACAGAGCCAAGCCTTCTCACGCACTCGCGGTCTGTCCGTTTCAGCTACATACATATGTACATACACACATACAAGCTCTGCGGGAAGAAAAACTGTCTACAATCTACACGGTATCCTGCTGTATTCGTGGCCACACCCCTTCTGCCAATATGATATGTAACAGCGCTTCTGAATGAACTACCGATCGTGGCGAATAACCAAAAAAAGAAAACACGTGTAGGCCATGCGCACGTCGTCCGATGCAGATGCGCGGACCCGAAGTGGCGTAGATATACGATGACGCCATTGAGTATGTAGGTACCTAATGTACAGACGAGTCAAGACTCACGATACTGGGCCACGTACTTACCTACCTATGTACTGTACCTACAATGTATGTAGGTATTAGGTAGGCCTTCGGGGATAGAGTTGCCAGATGAGAAAAAGCATACCTACCTATCGCGAACGAACGCAGCGCAATCCTTCCGCTAATTCAATACATGTACATACATGTACATGTATGCTGTGTAACTCACTGGTGAGTGGTTCGAGGTTGTCATATTTAGGTACTTACCTACCTTCATTGGATTTGGAACATACATATGTACCTAGGTACATACATAGGTATGTACATATGAAGGTTCGGTAGCCTGTAGGTCGGTCGGTCGGTCGGTGGTCCCCTTTTCTTGCCATGAATGATGGGCGACTTCCCGAACCCAAATGGAGCCAAAAGAATCAAGGGGTCAAGACGCAATGACTACGCAAAACCACAGCAAAGCTTTTTAAAAACCACAGCAAAAAAACGGTCGTTATTTAGGTGTTAGGATTAGGTGTTAGCTAATGGAATTGGGACGATTTTTTTGCTGTGGTTTTTAAAAAGCTTTGCTGTGGTTTTGCGCGCTCAGACGCAAGAGTTGAAGGACTTAGGAGTCAGGACTCAGGAGGGATTCTTTGGCCCTTTCGGCCGAGGAAAACGCAGCAGCACTCCACCAGATGAGATCATGAGAGACATCTCCTTGACTTGTGCGGCGCGGCGTGCCAAACATGCATCCGCTGTGTGTAGAAAAAAAAAGCTGTGAAACAGCGCCAATTGGTAGCATGAGTATGTACATATAGGTACATAGATAGGTTTGGGGGGGCTCGGCTTGGTCTTTTTTCTTCATGTTTCAGCCTACAAAAATGGAAGGAATTGTTGGAGTGGATAAGTCTCGTGGGCCGTGGACGGTGGCGGAGAGGAAGAGGAAGATGAATAGATACCTAGGTATGTATATACGCAAAGGACAAAGTATGCCTTTCTTTCCACAGTAGAATGGATTTGGAACAGTGCATCATTGCAATTGCAATGTGGATTGTACGGTTCTGGGGGGTTATATTTAGTATGTACATATACATACATAGTGTCATCCTGTGTGGTGAAGTCACAGTAACGGTTCGTTGGCCCCGAAAGGATTCTAAAAGGGGTAATTTTCCCCATGAGCATCGTAGCAAGGGGTTCCAAGAATCTGGGTCACTTGCAAGAAAAAATGGTGGCTGCAGATTCGCCTCTTATTATTATGATGTATTAGGTTACCTTGGGACTCTGGAAGGTAACAAGTTAACAACCTAAGCAGGTTGCTTCCAACGACATGTAACGACTGGCGGCCGCAGAGGGAAAGGCGGCTCCCACGAAAACGTAAAAGAAGAACCAAGAACATTACACATGTTCCTCCCTGTCATACATGTTGACCATCTTGATAGCGGATCCGGTCTCACAGTACAACATCCATTCGTAAAAACATGCATTGTTTGAAAATATGTACTGGTCTTCACGGCCTGAGACACTTCCCTATCCGATGGGTCGGGACTCGGGTGCCAAGATTACAGATTGCAAGTCCCAAGCTGCAGTACGGGCGGCATGTCCATTGCCGATACCGTCACGCAGGGTGCAGTACAGTACCTAAATCTAATGCAACAATGTTGAAGCGACGCAGAACGCTGTTGCAAATGTCGTTCATCAGCAATGACGCCGACCGAAACCAGGCAACCGTACAGCTGGAGGAACCTTGTGTCGGGGGTGGAAGCCAGCCCATCTCGCATCAAAAGCACAAGATGTTTGACCAAGAATCCAAGACACTCTCGATCGAATACGCATCGTAGTCGAGCGTGTCTTGTGGTTGCGAGAGGATTCTCCGTCAAGCCACGAGCAGAGCAGAACCTCTTTTCCAGGGTAGGGTTTCAACTTGTGCAGCACATTCTCGTAAGCTGTCAGCTGCCACGTACGCTACCAGATGGCGCTGCGCGCTCTTCATGACGGCGTGGATGAGCGCACCTCTTGCCGAACGCCACGTCGCGCGGTCTCTCAACATTGAGGAACCATGAGGCGCCGAGGAACTCAAATCGGATGCTAGCGCCAACGCGGCATGGTCGGCCATGGTCATGTGAACCGTGATGCTGCCACTGTCACTCGTCTGCATGTACCTAGTCTGCATATTGCCTGCATATCGCCTATATCGCCTGCATTGGCGCATGCATTCAGCCTTCGAGAAGAACCGCGGCCCCGGGCTATGACGGACAAGATGGCTGATAGGATGCTGTCTCTGCGTCGTCAATATTCAATCTCATGCTGTCCTTCGATTCTCCGAAAACTATGCAATTTCAGGGGTCGCGCTGCATGACGCTGTACTACTAGGGAGTATGATGTATGTACCTACATACATATGTACCTAAGCTAGGTACCTATGTACATACCTACGTTATGGTGAGGAGGTCTCCCTGGCGGATGGCGGCAATCTCAAATTCTCAATGCCCAGTGCGGCAGTGTCCAGTGTCCAGACTCCACTCACTTCATCACCCACATATTGACGTCGTCTGGCTTGGCATCCTTGCGGCTTGCCGAACCTGCCGGTTGCGTGGTGAAGACAATGGGATGGCCAACTCCTGTCCATCATCAATCAAAGGCGAAGCAATGTGTGTAGATTGACGTGTCAGAGCGCAATTTTTTCGTTGACTTGGCCCGTGTTGTTGTTAGATATACAGATGTAGATACATATATACACATACCTGATTCATCCCAATGGGCCATGTTCAATTATTAAGTTTGGCGTCACAGGCGGGGTCTGGCAAAGCAGCAGACAGACGCAAGCTCACAGCCAGTCCAGTGAATCAACGCCTCCATCCAAGGCAGAGAAGCAATTGTGAACTTGTGATGACACGATGCGCCTGAGATTCCAGACAGTGGGTGCAGTTTGTGATCGGCGGATACCAAGACTGATGTGATTGATCTGTTGATTTTTCGGTCGACTTACAAACACAGCGATTTGACCCGGACGGCCGTGACGACTTGAATGAGGCGTAACGGCCGATTCTGTCAACAACTAAAGCTTGATATTCAACCACAAATGGATCCGGCCAAGGAAGAGCAGGCTGAGTCGCCGGCACATAAGATCGCTAATGGGGGGGCGACTCATCTATGCAGTGATTGCATCTCGTCATACGGTAGGTACGCTGCGGCTTGCTGCGTTGGCTGACGACATGCTGTGCAGCCGTGCTACTTGTGCGTATAGACACTTTGAACGAGCCATTGCTGCATTTGAGAATGAACAAGGTCTTTTGGATGTAATGTTCATGAGCCTGCTGAAAGGAGATAAAAAAACATACCTATGCGAAGGACATTGAGTCGGGACTACATATCGATCAAGTTGAGCAAGTGCCGTCCATTGTGCTGGCCAATGACAGAGAGCCGAAGGAATTCTGCAAAGCGGAAGAAATACCGTTGTTCTTCTTTCCCTTCGTCCAGTAGCAAATTTCATCGCATGAGCAACGATCTGCTGTGAACTGTTGAATCAATTGAAACCGGAGTGCAGAGTATGCAAACAGTACGTACAAACAAAAACAATATGTAACACGATACATAAGAACCCTCAACATTAGGTTGTACCTACATATGTACGAGCCATGTCTTGCTTCCCTTGTAAGCCAGAACTGTAATCATTGTCCATCCCTTGCCTTAAACTTGGGATCCTCTTTCCTTATCCAAATCTGCGCCCGGTCGCTGGTCTCCAAAGCGATAAGAATCATAAGATAGGTACGCTTCGATGCAAGATTGCGTACATACGCAGCTACAAACGTATTAACGTACATATGTACAGAAGCATGTATGTATGTATGGAGTCATGGACGATGAGCTGTTGCCTTTTGCATATGGCAATCCGAAAGTAACGGCTGGTTGGGCCCAGTGGAAGCCGTTCCCCTGCGCGGTTTCATCAGGTGATAGGGTAGAGGAACATGGGAAGACGGGATATTTTTCAGGACTCGGGCTTGGCTTGAGCTTGGCTGAGCGGCGGCTGCTGGCGGTAGCTCTGACCGAGACAGGGGCCGGCAAGCCGGAAAGAAGGGTCTATGGTACAACTCCGTATGTAACAGGTATGTACATACCTGTACCTATGTGTACGGAGTATGTATGTACCTAGGTATATGTACGACTCACGACTCACTGCTCCGCACAATAACGGCCGATTGTCACTTCGCGCTTCGAAACAAGCCATCCCAACATCGTTGCGAAGTGATGGGAAAGGTGAGGGCGGAAGAGAGGCAAATCAAAGGCGCCATCTGCCGATTCGTGGCGATGAGTGTTGGATGGTATACTCCGTAGGTAATAAGGTATGCAATGATGATCGTGAAGATGATGTTGCGCCAATTTTGCATGCGTTGCTCATGCCTGCCCCAAGCCCAGGCGCACATGCCTTGCCGCAATGACGCAACCACGGACAGAAGCAGCAGAAATGACCGACTCCTGGGAGGGATGTGAGCACTGAGATGCGTACGAATGAGCGAATTTCGCTCCCTCTCACGCTGACATTAGTGCTCTCGCTGATGAGCCCCTGGCAATCAAAAGCACATATGAGTTGATATCTTCTGTGATAATCAACTCACTCTCCATCAAAACAATCAAAGTAAACCCCCATGCCGCTTGCGTTTGGCCAGGACCTTAAGTTGCATAGGTACCTACCTCTCCATATAGATATGTATGTATGAGGCATGTAGGTACATAACATGAATGTTCCGCTCTCCGGACCCCCGCCCGCCACTAAAAACTGCAACACGCCTGCCTTCAGGACGGGAGTACTCCGTACGTTGCCGGGACCCAGGACCCACATTAAAAATCCAAGGTGTTCCTGTGACGCATTGTGGAAAGCAACGTCAACGCTTCGTTTGGCTGCTGAACTGCCGGCCATTGGATCGTCCTGGCGAAACCCCCGGCAACCGCCCCACGATGAGCGGAGGACATTTGTGTGATTTTGACCCCTTTTTAAATCATTCGACGATGCTCCGACACCCGACATGATGGATCTCTCCGAGCGGCAGTCGTGCGATTGTTGAGCGCAGGCTGTGAGCAAGGACTCCATCAACCTCGAAGCCATGGGGGATGCCGGGAGGGCCGCTGGGGAAACAAGGAAAAGAAGAGAAGAGGTCGTCCGGGCAGGATGGGAAATACCTAACCAACGAAGAGGGACCCAACCCTGAACCAGCCCAGACCAACTCGGACGACGGAAAGCCCCTTGCTCCGCTTGTCGTCTTTGGACTTCCGCTTGCCGGCTCTTATTCTGAATTAGCGTCATGGTGCATGTCTCAAAATTGAGCACATGATCAACCCAAGCTCAACGTTGCGGGTCCTGTCCCGCTCTTCTTTTGGCAGTTGGGACAAGGGGACCACGCCAGGGATTCCCATTATTATTACTTGCATCGTGGACGATCAAGCCGAGGTGTTGATATGTATGTACATACTCCGTACATGTACGCAGTTCATCGTGAGGAGAGGAGAGGTGGCGGAGCTCGTACCTACGGAGTAGGCATTGGATGCGTGCAATTTATTTAGAACTTCGTTGTCTTTTGCTGCCCTTTCCGCACTGACCCTCGTTCAAAGACATTCCTACGGTTCTACCTACCTAGGTATGTACCTACCTACCTACCTACATACACATTTATTATTACTCTGTAGGTAGGTACCTAGTTATCTTAATAACTTAGGAGGACAATCAATAGCAGGACCAATTCTTTTGCTGCGAGCTGGCCAGCACCATGACGAATGCGCGAGCAGCAATAACACGCGTCAGGTCGAAGCCTTGGCAAACTAGTCAGTGTTACCACTGCCTGAAAGAAGCCGCGCATTCTGGACTCCCTGCAGAGAGCGATTTCCCACATGTCGTCTGAGCAGAATGATTGATCGTCACAAGTTCACAACGCCCCGTCGCGTAGGCCACATCTGGCTGGTGACCTGGAAACGCATTGGCCAGAGACTCTGAACTACCAGAGCATGAAGAATAGACAAAAAGAGCACCAATAATGAGATTGCATTGGTAAAGACTGACATCACGAGAGCAGCACGTTGTAGCCTGTAGGGATTGTGTTGGCCCATTTTACCGGCCACCCCATCTCTGCCAGTGACCTCGGACTGGAGAGAATGAATGGATGGGCGGATGGACTGATTGACTGATGGTCCATGGACAAGGAACAAGGGATGCCGTTGTCTCGAACCGGAGGCTACAGTAACTAAAAAGCATGAGCGTTCGGGTGGTGCCAGGTGGTCGTGGCGTGCCGAACCGCGTGTGTGTACTCGATCTAGATGCAGTTTCACAGGGGGGGGGGTCAAAGACGGCGAGCAGACGAGTTGAGACCAACTTGAAGTGCCATGGCAATCCGACCTCAAGATGAGGCTCAAGTCCCCGCATCGACTTTTACTCCGTATTATTAGATCTGGCCTACAAGAGTCAAGACCAAGCTGCAGGTCGTGAGATGCATCCGATGTCATGTACATATGTATCTGATGCCTTCGTTTTCCCGTGGGATTGCATGCGCGGGTCGCAGAACATTCCTCAGCTCGCTGCGTGCCAATCACACCAGGCGAGGACAACTCGAGCGACGAGCAGCAGACGGGGACAACGCCACTGCGACAGGCCAGCAGCTGGCGTAGCCTCAGGTAGACAAGTAATAATACCTACATAGGTAGGTAGTTTGATACATGTATACTACTCCGTAATCGTATACATATACAGTTAGGTACCTACAGGCTACATACTCCGTAGATGGGACGACGCCTTTTGGTCCGTCCACGCAGGCGAAGTCCGGACCCGGGTCTAGGTTACAAGACAGGTACCTAATAAGGTACTGTACCTATGTATGTACTCCGTACACATGTACATACCTATGTACCTAAAACCACCAGCCTTCAGCACACGCCTCGCAAGCGACAAGCCGCTTCCCGAATCCCAAGAGGCGCTTCCCAGACGCTTCCCAGGACTCTCCCAGGACTCCCCACACCCAACCCCCAGGCTCCAGCCCACCGTTTCGCCTCTCGTCTTCGCCTTCACCCGCTTCATTCGCCCTCACCTTCACCTTGACACCCAAGTGCTCCTCCTCCAGCCTCGTTCGACCTGTCCAGCTTTCTCTCCTCCCCTCCGACGGCCGACGTTACTATCGCGAACTCTTTCTGTCAGACAGCCTCTCCTACGCGTCCGGTGCCTCTGGTGCTGCCTCCGCTACCCCTGTTTCGGTGAGTTTCCCTCGTCCGTCTCCCGTCTGCGTTGCTTGTATTCCCATTCGCGCCGCCTTGGTTTCTCGAGTCGACCTTCCATTGTGCGTTGCGTCGCGCCTTGCGCCTCGCCTCTTGATTGCGCCTCGCCCTCTCCACGCTGGTTTGCGGTCCTGTCTGCCTACTGCTGTTGCTGTAACCGTCTCCAAGTCCTATGCGATGGACATGGCTCGCTTGCCTCGACAGCTGCTCCTCTCGCGACGCAGTCAATTGGAGGCCCCCCACCACCAACCACGGCCAACAACCACCTCTTGCTTAGGGCCGCCATTAATGATCAATCTTGGTCTTGTCTGCATCCCGTTCCGCAAAACCTAAAGGATCTCCTCCGCCCCTTTGATCACTTTCGTCATTTATATCGCAGACGTCGGGCGTTTTTTTTTTTTGGCTACTGCTTGGTTCGGTGCGGCGCAGTTCTTTTGGCATCGTCACTTCTCCTTCAACACGCTGCGGGGAAAGCCACACAGAAACTAGGCTGGTCAAATGACCAGACCACCACTTCCTGTGCTTCATTTGCATCATCTACTATTCCATTTGCGCACCACGCCAAATCGGATCGTATCTTTTCCCCCTGGCTTAGGCTTACTCGAGCTCGACAAGAGGACCTGCACATTGTATTCTTTCATGTGTGGACCTGTTTTACATTTCGACACGCATCAAGATTTCGTTCTAGTGTCTCAGCGTCCAGCATCCATGGCTAGCGGCAATCGGATCGCATTGGAAACGCCCGTGCATTTTGCAATCCTACCTTTTGTTTCTTCGACTTGACTTCACATTGAACACGCCATTTGGAATATCATTATCTGGATAGCTCTCAAACTGACCACTTACATCCTTTTCTTGGTGTTAGATTCCTGTCCAGAGTACAGCTCGATCAACGGCCCATACGCGCTTCGCACCAATCTCGATCCCGCAAGCCGCCCCGACAACTCTTGCTTATTCCCGCCGTTTAACACACGCCGGCACAAACCTCGTCACTTCTTCGACGCGTGCGCCGCTGACACATTGTCGACGCTTTTTTCTTTCGTGTTTTTTTTTCTCAAGTTGTCGAAATTGTTGCCCACCACGGCCCGCTCTACAGCAATTGATTCCCTGGCAATCATTCACAACTCAGCTACTCCGTCACGAAGCGTCGGCAGCATTTTTCAAGAGTCTTGTTTTGTGCTCATTCCACCAAAGAAGAAACAATGGCGTCACATCGGCCAGGTGCTTTCAACACGCTCAGGATGGGGGGTAAGCTTTCTCTCTCTCTGTCTCTCTCTCTCTCTCTCTCTTTCTTGACACGCCATGGCGTCCTGTTTGACCCAGTGGCTTACTCCGTATTACAGAAGTAGTCCGGGAGAAAGTACAAGATGGAATCACGGGAGAAACCAGAGACTTGCAATACACGCAATGCAAGATTGTCGGGAACGGTTCATTTGGTGTCGTATTCCAAACGAAAATTTCTCCCTCAGGAGAGGACGCAGCCATCAAAAGGGTGTTGCAAGACAAGAGGTTCAAAGTCAGTTCAGCTCGTCTGGGCCCGTGTTTCCTAGGGGAAACACAGTCGGGGGAAGGTTGTTGAAGGCTAATGCAAGAGACAGAACCGCGAACTCCAAATTATGCGCATTGTTCGACACCCAAATATCGTTCAGCTCAAAGCCTTTTACTACTCCAATGGCGACAGGGTTGGTCATCCCCCCTTTCCTTCCCGTCTAATCGATGAAGCTAGACTGATGATGCAAAATAGAAGGACGAAGTGTATCTCAACCTCGTACAAGAGTTTGTACCGGAAACCGTGTACAGAGCTTCTCGATTCTTCAATAAGATGAAGTCCACCATGCCCACGATTGAAGTCAAGTTATACACATACCAGCTCTTCCGAGCTCTCGCGTATATCCACTCTCAAGGCATTTGTCACCGTGACATTAAGCCACAGAACCTTCTGCTCGACCCTAGCACCGGCATTCTCAAACTGTGTGACTTCGGTAGCGCCAAGATTCTCGTCGAGAACGAGCCCAACGTGTCTTATATCTGCTCGCGTTATTACCGAGCACCGGAATTGATTTTTGGCGCAACCAACTACACTACCAAGATTGGTAAGGGCTTTACCGGCTTCTATTCTCATCATTGCTGACATTGTATCCGCTGACACTGGTTGTTGATAGACGTTTGGTCAACTGGATGTGTCATGGCAGAGCTGATGCTGGGCCAGCCGCTGTTCCCCGGCGAATCAGGAATTGATCAACTAGTCGAAATCATCAAGGTCCTAGGAACTCCTACCCGAGAACAAATTCGCACCATGAACCCGAACTACATGGAGCACAAATTCCCTCAGATCAAACCCCACCCTTTCAACAAGGTGTTCCGTAAGGCTGATGCCAAGGCTATTGACCTCATCGCGCGACTCCTCGAGTACACACCGACTGAGCGACAATCCTCCATTGATTCTATGGTTCACCCCTTCTTCGACGAGCTTCGCGAACCCGAAACCAAGCTACCTGACTCCAGACATGGCACCGGACAAATCCGAGACTTGCCTGCTCTGTTCAACTTCACACGCCACGGTAAGTTTCTACTCTCAACCTATCTGACCTCTAATATGAAAGACTCCGTATCCACGACTCTCGGAAACTGTGTACTGACATGGGCGTCTCAGAACTATCGATTGCGCCACACCTTAATGCACAGCTCGTTCCTGCCCACATCAAGCCTGTTCTCGCCTCACAAGGACTTGACATTGACAACTTCACGCCGATGACGAAGCAAGAGATGATTGCCAAACTAGATTGATCCTCTCACTCCACCGACAGAGACTTTGTCTCTAGCCATACTTTGCCGCACAAGCGCTAGCCGGCGCTCTGGCTCATCCATATCCGACACCGAGCTTGCCAGTGATGTTTTTTTTTCTTAACGAGAGGAGATTGCTCGATGTGCAAATCAGTACGCGATATCGAAAGCAGTACGCGACGTCTGGCGAGTGGAACATGTTGATTCTTGATGCCAAAGCAGGCCAAGCTCATGCCATTGAGCTTGTTGCAGTCGTCTGCTGCTAGGCTGGATCGAGTTTATGGGAGTGTTGTGTGTACTGGGAGTGTGTGTGTGTGTGTGTGTTGTGTTCTCTAGCGAAATCTAGGGCCCAAGTTCTCACTCGGCGAAGTAGGGACTTCGGACGGAGGCCTCCATTGAGGAAACAGAGAGAACGGGTTGCATCTCCTGTATGACAATTGGGATTTTTAATCTATACTCATGGGGAAAAAACGGGCCACGATGGACCGTACCTATATGATACATGGGGAGATGATGATGCTGTTTAGAAAAACCAAATCTTGATGCATGACTACGGGAGGGAATGGAGGGTCATTACTTTCGCTTTTTTTTTTCTTTTTTCTTTTTCACTCTTCATGACAAAAACTTTTGTTTTCTATTTCTGGTTTTCTTTTTCTCCCTGCCATCTTCCTTCTTCTCCTTCTTCTTCCTTTTCTCCCTTCTCTTTTTCCTTCCATAGGCATGGAGGTTCCATGTGTTGCGCGCCGCTTGGGGTATTGGGGTATGGGGGCTTGGTGGTTTCGATTGTGATGAGATGGCTACATTAGTAACAAATTTGCAAATCGCTTTAACTAAGCTGAGTACTGTACTGTCTTGCGCATGGAGCCAGCTGTCTTTTGTGTGGACGATTTTAGGGGGGTGGGAGGGTAAGGATGGGGGCACAGAGAAGAAGAAACAGAAAGAATTAGAAAAGAATAATTTTTTTTATCAAAATTTGAAACTAGGCACATTGTGTATTTCTTGATTTGTGTCGTGAAATATGTGAAGCAGGGGGGGAAGGTAGGAAAGCAAGAAACTTCGCTCGGGTCGGGTTGGAAGAGAGCTGAGAAGACTCAAGAGGATGATGGGACGAGAAAGGGCCAAAATTGAGAGGCACATGTCATGTGGTTTTCTGGAGATTGAGAGGGAGCCGGAGAAGGGATTTGGTGCAGGCTCTTGATATATGTATGTACGTCTTCTTTGAGGCTTGCTCTGATGGTGGGGTGCTGGCGAGCGCAAGGGGAGCGAAGTGGCTTGCCATGCAAGTTTGTTGTAGCTGATATGTAGCTGGTATGTGATCTACGAAAAGTGCGTAGCAGGCGAGACACAATGAAGGAGTTGTTGTGTGGCTACATATCTAATAAAGAGCAATAAACACTGCTGATTGTGTGACATGGAGGCTGGACCGACAGTGGCACAGGCTACAGCCATTTGTTGAGAGTGAGACTCGAGAGTCACTTGTGACTCGTGAGTTCTAACTTCTGGGGACTTCGGGACTCCATGATCTAGGAGGTACCTAATGTAGGTACCTAGGTACCTATGTATGTATCACGATTCACGAGTGGGTCGGAGGATAAATACCTGAGGCAGAACAAACAAAACAAGGCCTCCATTTTCGAACCCGTTCAGCGCGCGTTGGCACGTTGACCAGATTAAGTGATGCCAAGTGTGCCGCGTTGCATTTGTGGATTTTCAACTTCCAAGTTTGAGAGCTTTCCACAGATGCGAGCTCCTCCTCGCGCACTCTCATTTCCTACCGCCGTTGTCCATTAAACGAGTACTTTTGCTCTAGCTCGCAAATTGCATCATGGGAGACTACGACAGACGCCATTCTGGGGGGCACAATCGCAAGAGAAGATATAGAGGTTCGCATTGAACGAAGCTTTGAGCTTCCCTGTCAACATACTCCAACCTGACACGCTTCACGCTCCAATTCATCCCAAATCCAAAAAAAGATGCTCAGCTAACAAGTCACTTCATAAATGTAGAGGATGACGACCACTTTGACCGTCGACAGCAACGCAGGCGCACAGATTCCGCCCCGGTACCCCTACGTTTCCGTCGCCAGTTCCTGAGTCTCGCCGACTCCCCCTTGCGACGATGGTCCGAAGAAGTCACCTCAATTGCGCGCCTCGTCGCCGACAACTACGACGATGAACAGCTGCGCAATAATTTCTTCAGCTTGTCTCTGCAGCTGGTGCTGGAGCAGCCGCTCAAGACGCCCTTTATTGCCGCTGTGGCTGTGGTGGCCAACACGATGAAGCCGGAGCTGATGGAGGGCATCTTGGCACGGCTGGCGACGCAGATTGAGGAGCATGTCGGGAAGGGCCTTTGGCGAGAGGTGAAGCTGTTGCTCAAATACTTGGCTTGCATGCAGAGCTGTTTAGAGGAGAATGGGGTGTTTCCTTTGCTGGAGGAGTTATTCATGAGAGCGGCGGATCTACAGACGGCTAGTTCTGATGATGTGAGAATCTCCTCCCTGTTTTTCTCACAATTTCACTTCTCTCTCCCTCAATCTCGTTTCTATTGCGATGAAGCGACAGGACTGCCAACTGATGCTAATATTGCATCGAACTAGGTCATTGGAACAGAGATTGTCAAGATCATCCTCCTCACCATTCCGTACGCGATGGCTGCTGCTCCGGGTCAGTTCACGCAGCAGGCGACCGACCTTATGGAAAAGACGGATGTCATTGCCTCGGAGCCACATGCTCTTCAAGCTCTCGTCGACCCATTCCACCCTGAAGGACAGGACGAAAGCCCAGCAGCATCCATGAGTCTGTGCATGTTGCTGCAGAAGCAACTGCAGACAGAGGCCTCCAATGGGTGGGAGCTTGCCTGCATTCCTCGTCCCTGGATCATGGGCCCCGAAGAGGCCGAGGTACAGGAAAAGCTGGCCACTGCACCCAAGCACGCCCTGCCTGCCATCACCATACCCGCAACGGCCATCGCTGGCCCGCGGCTGCTGTTCCCCGAGATTCACTATTCCGTGTACAGCGGCCAGGACGTCGAGTCTGTGCCTCCACCCAGCAGTATCGCCGCATCGCTCATCAGGGACGCGCTCGCCGACAGCATCAACGTTTTGCACTTCAACCGCAACGTGACGGCCCGGTTCCTCATGGATATTGACTCTTACTTTGCCGACGGCACCTTTGTCAAGCGAGCCACTCCCTTTGACGAGCTCCGCAACATGGCCCCCGGCAAATCAACATGGAAGCCCGAAGACGTTGCCGTTGACGCCGTCTTTTCACAGCTCTTCCAGCTGCCCAAGGCGGAGCACAAGGTCGTATACTACCACTCTGTTCTCACCGAAGCCTGCAAGCTTGCCCCGGCCGCGATTGCGCCCAGTCTCGGCAGAGCGATCCGGTACCTGTACCGCAATATCCCGCGCACCGATCTGGAGCTCAGTTTCCGGTTTTTGGACTGGTTCGCGCACCACTTGAGCAATTTCGGGTTTACGTGGAAGTGGGCGGAGTGGGCGGAAGATACGAGCCTGCCCGACTTGCATCCGTGCAAGTGGTTCCTGCTGGGTGCGCTGGACAAGGAAATTCGGTTGAGTTTTGCGCAGAGGATTCAGAAGACATTACCAGAGGCTTATCAGCCGTTGATCGGGCCGGAGAAGGAAAAGGATGTCCCGGATTTCAAGTATCGGGATCCTGGTAAGTCTTCCCCTTCAGCTGCTTCCCTTTTTTACTCGAAGAAGCCTCTTGTTTTCATATCAAGATGCCTCTATTCCCCAAGAAACTCATGTTGGGACAAAGACAGGAAGAACAAAAAGCTAATGCAATCTACAACAGACACCCCCTTCTCAAAAGAAGGCCAAGAAATCGCCGCCCTCCTCAAACGCAAAGTCCCCGACGAAGACTTCCAGCCCGTCATCGACAGCATCCAGGCCCAAGCCACGGAACAAGCCCTCGATCCCATCGTCACCAGCACCGACGTCTTCATGACCGCAGTCTGCTGGGCCGGATCCAAATCCCTAAGCCACGTCCTCGCGTGTATTGACCGCACCAAGACACGCCTTAGCGACGCAGCTTCCTCCTCTCCCGCGGCCCGCGCGCAAGTCATATCCTCCGTCATGGACTACTGGAGCGCCCACCCCGGCATCGCCCTCTCGATTATCGAAAAACTACTCAACTACTCCATTCTCACGCCGCTCTCCATCGTGGACTGGACCCTCGGGGCTAGCACCCCCATCAATGGCACGCAGGGGGGCGCTGCGCTCGGCCAAGCCCACATGTATGAGCTTATTACGAACACAGTCACCAAGGTGAGCGGAAGGGTGCGCCTGCTACTCACGTCGTCGTCGTCGGCGGCGGCAGCGGCAGCAGCGGATGGGGCCGATGAGGAGCAGACACGGGAGAAGGAGATTGGGGGCATGCGGGACTTATTCCGGGCGATTAACGATGCGCTTGCGAGTTGGGCGTCTGGGAGCAAGGACCAGCTTATGGAGGAGGGGGATGGGTCGTCGGACCGGGAGGCTATGATTCGGAGGTGGGGCCAGAGGTGGCAGAGGGTGTTTCGGAGGTTGGCGGCGATTGAGGAGACGTTTGTGGGGGAGGCGAAGAGTGGGAGGTGGGTGGTTAAGGAGGAGAGGGAGGGGAAGCAAGAGGCTGGAAAGGAGGAGGCTGGAAAGGAGAAGGAGGGAAATGGGGACGGTGTTCAGGTTCAGGATGAGGATCGGATGGTTGAGTGAGTGCCCGAGGAGGGAGAATGGAATGAATGAGTGATTTCTTTGGAGGTAGTGCAATGGTATCGATGGCGTGGATGGATTCGTGAGTATCGGTGGTGTCTGTGGGTGGGTAGGTATTGGAAGGGGCCTCAAATCTCAATGTTCTTCACTGCTATGCTATGTACAGGGTGTTGGGGTGCTTTTCCCTGTCTATTTCCTTTTTTTTTTTTTTTTTCGCTTCCTTAGAAAAGCTATTATTGCGTTGTTTTTAGGTATATTTTCGTATCTGCTGGATTCGGCGACATGTACTCCGTAGGTTTCTTTCTTTCGAGATACTGTTCTATTTAGCGCGTGTTTTTGCCTGTCCTGTGCTCTTCTGTCTGTCTGTCTGTCTGTCTGTTAGCAAAATCGACAGACAACCCCCCGTGGATTGAAGCGCGTACTAAAAAAAAAACACAGAATCAAGCCCATCGCCCATCGCAATGGTACCCGACTACGATAAATTATCCGCTTGCATCCACATCTGCAGTCACATTACATGTATGTAACTGCACATCAATCCTCATTCTTCATTCCGCATCATGACCAAACACACCAATTCAAAGAAAAACCCACGCTATAACGCCATCACGATAATCCAATCTGAGCCCCAAGTCACTCTTCAACAAAGCCATGCATCCATCCTGTCCCCACGACTACCTGTGACCCCATTATGGTCCCTCCCCGAGAATTCATCCGTACCGCTGGAGGAAGAACATGAAAACTCCGTGCTCTGGAGTCCAATTACCCAAATGCCGTGCCATCATTGTCAGATGAAGATGAACCCATAAAGAGCGAAATCAAGATATGCTGTGTACGCCTGCCGCTTTTCCTAGCCTTACTGAAGGAGTCGAGATAATGAGATGCTCTTGATGGTGATCAAGGTCTGTTGCTGTCGCTGGAGAGGCCGTCATACGATCAACTTCCTTTTGATAGGTTGGTACGGCGGATCGGTGGCTTCGCCTTGAAGTTGTTTAATCTTGTCGAGTAGATGACTGTGAAATACGTCAGCGGGATTGCACTTATGTCGGGAGTATATTGCCACGTAGTCTTGTATTGTTTCACGTGGTATTGTTCATCGATGATCACGACGAAATTAAGTATACTGGACGTAAGATGTAGGAAGCAGCCGGGTCTTGGGAGTGAGTGGAAATGCTCGACTGGAGCGAAAAAAAAAAAAACCAAAAAAAAAAAAAACAGCATCTCTCGATCCACTTGGACGAGGGCGGCTATGTCCAACGCGGGAAGAACAGGAAGGGACCAAAAAGAGACATACTTGACGGGCATGTGGCCACGAGCCCCTTCTTTCATAGCGAGCTGCATCCGGCTCAGTTGTTGCTCGTGGACACGGAAATGCTGCTGTATCCGCTCATGAGAGTCCTGTTCACTGGACCCGCGCACAAGGTAATCGCAGCCTTCTTGGTCGCATGTCCAAGTATCGTCAGGACCGCGGGGCGTCATATTGGGAATCTTCTCAGCCCGGATGACAAGCCTCGTACGTTCGACGCCATCCTCATCTTGGAAACCCTGCCCCACGCTGTCTTCGTCTGCCGAATCCGTGGGCTGCACGCCCCGCAGATGCAGCTCTTGATCGACCGAACCGCCGTCGTCGTAATAATATAAGTCCTCGTCCTGACCAGCGAAATCTGAGTCGGGATCCTCGTCTTCAAAATCAGTCCGCAGCCTCTTCTTGGGAGGCCCACCTATCGGTTGCAGGGATGACTTGTGCGGCGTCCGGGTTGGACGCTTCCCAATGGGTCTGGGCCCGTCATTGGCACCAATGTTGTGATTGCTGGTGTCCATGTTGTTGGGCGTCGGTGCTGGGAAGGACGTTGAGCGACGACGCACTGTCCTTGTGGTAGATCCTCGTCGCTGCACTGTATTGCGAGGTCTTATGACAAGAGGAAAGTCGGAGAGCTTCCAGCTTAGCAACTTGAGATCAGAGTGGGCCAAGAACTGGAGATCTGAGTATAGTTCATGGTGTCGAAAAGAATCATCAAGCAGCGGAAGCATCGCTTTGGAGTAGTAGTGCAGCCATTCTTCAGCGGGTTGTTTGTACGAGCCCACACGCTCGTCTTTGTAGCTGGGAAGTGTGTAGTGGAAGTATAAGTAGGTAAGTGTGTTGAGCAGTGTCATGCCGGTTCTGCTATTAGCTAACGCATCGAAACAGCAGTCCATGACGGCAAGGGCTGACTGCAATGGCGAGTTGGGCGCATCGTCCTTGTCACTCGGCTCGTAGAGCGGAATGATGGGATGGTTGGTGGCGGGGGGAGGTGAGGCAAATGGTGAAACAAATGATCGCTCTGAAGGCGTACGTTTGCCGACTGTTCGCGGTATCGAACTTCTCGATTTTTCCGTCCCACCTCTTTGCCCTCGACAGGACTGGTCGTCCTTGGCGGCGATGCTGCCACTACTGCCACCCCTGTTGATGACGGCAATGGCCGGAGTCTGAACGTTTCCGCGTGTGCTGCCATCTGCATCGGTCAAGCGTGCATCCTGTTGTAAAGGTCGTGAAGAAGGTCCCGGCGCCAAGGCCGTAGGAGTAGCCCCTGCTTGCTCCTGGAAGACATGAAATGATTAGCAGGCAAGCCAAGTCTACTGTATTGCACTCCACAGAATCACATCGTCATGTGTAAGGGACATACAGAGACTTGAGAACAGACATATTTGTAGAATGCCGTTGTTGACCAGTCAAGCGGGTCGTCATTTTGCGATATCTTGTCGATGAAAAAGGCGGCGTGTTCTTGCGCCCTTGCAAACACTTCCTCAATTGTCGAGCCATCGCCAATGCGTACAGCGTACTATAAGACTAGTTAGCCAACAGGAAATGTACGCATGTCAGGAACAGCAACCTCCGCACCTTGTGAAATACGGGACCTAGCTCCTCCATGATTGTGGCTGCCTGGCTCTTTTTGGCCTTCCCGCTTGACTGTTCGGTATATATGTCGAGCAAGGTGTAATACATGGTGGTCGCCTCGCACATCTTGGCGTAGATTGGCTCGTAAGCCCGGCAGGGGTCAATCTCGTACCAGCCGCCCTGGCCAGATACCCAAATCAGAGGCCTGCCGTCTTCGGATTCACCAATGGAATACAGCACCGAGCTTCGAATCTCCAATGGCGTAGAAGGTCGGGCGCGCATAATCACTAGCACAGGGAGTCAGATTCGGAAGGCGGGCTGAGGTTGAGAGGATAGGAGCGCATTTAGGAGAACGTACGATGTGATTTTTGGGACGGATCGTCAATGATGAGATGGCCGCGGACGATGAAAGGTCCCCGTTTGCTAACCAGCAGCGCGCTTTCCATGGTCTGACCATGTTTGTCCAGCACAATGGCATTGGCGAGCTCAAAAATGGGCCAGTCATTTGGAGTCATGTCCTTGGACACGGTGCGCACGACGGAGCTCTCTTGGCGCCATCGGATATCAGCTTCGCATTCAGATTCCACAGTCGACGTGGACGCTCGCCGGCTGCGGCCATACATTGTGAGGGTGAAGTGCAATGAAGCCTCGGCGACAGAATGCCCTCTGCATGCAGCAAGGATTATATGAGGTCTCAGATGAGTATGTACGGCAGCGCGAGAGGACGAGGAGGCGAGATGGCGAAATGGCGATGACGCGAAGCATAAAAACCACTTGACGCGAACTTTGACGATGATGGCACAGAGCAGCGCGCCGTCAGCGTGTTGCGGAGGTGGCGCAGGTGGCGCAAGTGGGGGGACGACGGCCCACGGGAAGTTCAAGAACTGCAGAGCGGCCCACATGTTGTAACTTGTGGCGCTGAACTGGGTATGACTCGTTTTTTTTTTCGGCTCGCCCGTCGGCCATCTCATGAAGCTTCGTTCACTAATGTGTGCGCAAACAAATCTTCTCGAGATTTCTCTTAGTTGCAGCCTTGACACCGACGCGGCCCTTTCTTCTGTCATTAAAGAGAACCATACCAGAAAACTGTCATCGCTGTCTTTATCACACTCATCACCATTAGTACTCTTCGTAACTGCCTCTGGCGACTCGCATGAGACGAACAGGAACAAAGATTTTCAAGATGGCGTCGGACATCGTCCGCGATGGCGTGTTTGGTAAGTCTTGCCCATCAATGGCTCAGCCCGTCATGTGTGCTTGCTATATTTCTTCTTCACGTTTCCCATCATTCCTCTTTTCTCCATCTCATATTTCTTCTCATTTTTTTTTTCATTTTTTTTCGTTCATGTGTATGCGAGTTGCGCAGAAACCACCAGACTGCCAAGGTGAAGAGCACTTCTAACCTCAACACAGCTGTCAACAAGCCTTATGGTCAAAGCTCGGCACAAGTCATACGCGAGTGTCAACAAGCATTCAACCCGTCCAATTTTTTTCGACCCATGATCGAGGCCGAGGTGTCGCGGCGAGTGAAAGAGAACAGCAATCAGTACGGTCGACGCAAGGCGGAAAAAAGGGCATCTCAAGTCAAGATTGGTCACGGAGGCACGCTGGATCCTCTTGCCACGGGTGTACTGATTTTGGGAATCGGTGCCGCGACAAAACAACTTCCTCAGTTCCTACACTGTACAAAAACATACGAGACAATAGTCGTATTTGGCGTGAGCACCAGCACGTACGATCGGACCGGCACTGTGTTGGCCCGAAAAGGATATGACCATGTCACAAAAGAGATGGTGGAGAAGGAGTTGGAGAGCTTTCGCGGCAAGCAAATGCAAATTCCACCCCTATACTCTGCGTTGAAGATGGACGGCAAGCCTCTCTACATGTATGCGCGCGAGGGGAAGCCCATTCCTCGCGAAATTCAAGGCCGACAGGTGGAGGCTCTGGAAGTCGAGCTGGTTGAGTGGTACGAGCCCGGCTCGCACAACCATCGTTGGCCGACAGAAGAGGCCGAGACGGCCGAGAAGAACCTCGCGGAGCAAGTGTGGAGGCTCAAGAAGCAACAAGAGACGGGCAAACCACTGACGCCCGAAGAGAAGGAGCAAGACGATCGGGCCATCGCCGCACACGAGTCATTCAAGCAGCGTTTCGAAGAACGGCAAGACGAGCTCATCCGAGATGTGCCGTCCAAGAAGCAACGCCGCGGTAAGGACAGCAAGGCCATGATGTCGGGCGCACTCGGCTCCTTGCCTCAGCCAAACTACTCAAAGAAGGGAACAAATCTCGTGCCGCCCCCACCCGACGCGAGCACACCACCGCCCTGGACCGGCGAAGGCCCTCCTGCTTGCAAGATCCGCCTCACCGTGTCGTCGGGCTACTACGTCCGATGCTTCTGCCACGATCTGGGAACCAAGCTCGGCTCCGCAGCCACCATGGCCGAGCTGTGTCGCGTCCGCCAAAGCGACTTCACCGTCGGAGGCCCCAACACGCTGGAACACGAAGACTTGGCCAAGGGCGAAGAGGTCTGGGGTCCCAAGATTGCCGATATGCTGGCCCGATGGAATGGTGAGCCAGTAGAAGCCAGCGCTGGTAATAAGTCTACGTTCTCCGAACGACCCAGCTCGTCGAAGAAACTAGCGTCCACAAAGGACCGTTCATCGTCGCCCGCGCGAGTCAAGAGGCAAAGATCCCCCGCGAGCGAAGACGGCCGATCAGAGCCAGCTCGCAAAGCAGCCAAACTGGCCGACGACAGCATATCAAGCCCCAAGGAAGCCAAGTCTGATGATGAGAAATCATGGAAGGGCATCGAGGACTAGAGGACTAGAGGTCATTTGCCATATGCTAGAGCATTAAGACAGCAGGCAGCGAGGCAGGTAAGCAGGCGGACTAAGCGGAGCCCATGCTACTTCACACAAAAATATGTACGCCCAAACAGGCCTTCCTCAATCCTGCATGCCACGCACACGCACACGCACTACACAGAGTTTGTCCAGCACTGTTGGGATGAATAGCCTGAAACGAACCGCATAATCTAATTCCTCACCGGGACGGTGGCGTTTTTACTCTCTTTTTTCCAAGTCATGAATGAAATCTTCCCACAGAATAATGATGTGTACTTGAAAAGAAACGAAGCTCCTCGTACGGGCTCAGGTGTCGCCACGGAGAGAAAGAAGCGGATGCAGGGAATCATCCTCTTGGCGTGCATGGTCAGACCGTTCAAATACAGCTAGATACACCAGATAGATATCGGGTAATGCATCTGCGGATAACCCGTGTATGGGAATTTGGGAAGTTAATTAATGATTTTGATTGATGGATGCTGGTCTTTGAAGGATGTGCTCCGCCGACTGGTTGGTCTTCCATCGCAGGTACTACTGGAATAGCATCTTTTCGAGATTGTCTTATTCTCTCTCTCTCTCTCTCTCTCTCTCTTTCTCTCTCTGTGTGTATGTGTGTGTGTGGTGTGGGTTTGTGGCAAGTTGGTACTCGAAGGAGTTTCGGTGACGGGATGAGGGCATGACTTTGTTTATGAGTACAGGCTCAAGGCAGTAGGTTTGCCAATTTGCCAGGTATATACATATGTAGCTGATCGTCTGATCGAACATGGTATTCACGTTGGCAAAGTCTACTTACTATGTATTGCGTAGGACGCTTAGCCCAGCACGCCCCCGGATCATAGGTATCATAATTTTCTTTTCCCCATCCAACAGTTACAAAATTTTTCCGGGCACGTGCGTGTAACATAGAGCGTCACAGTCTCGTTCCGTGCAACGCTCGTTTCCATACGATGAACGCCCATTCCCATACAACGCCCATTCCCATACAATGCCCATTCACGTAGCCCTTCCCTATCCATCAAGCCTCCAACAAATGCCTCGCCCTCTCAATCCTCCCCATCGCCCCCTCCAACCTCTCCAACCTCTTCTTCTTCTCCTTATCCCTCCTCTCCAACTCCCCCACCCTCTCCTCCAGCCTTGCCCTCGCCCTCCTCTCATCCGCCACCATCTCATTCGCCTGCTCAAACAAACTCACACTCAGCTCCTCCACCTCCTTACTCGTTGCGCTCAATCGACCCTCCGCCTCCCGCCGTAGAGTCTGCTCCCTCGACAACGCCTCCATCAGATCCTCCGTCGAGGCCCCCCCAGGAGACGCCGGCGGCGGCGGAGGCGGCATGTCCACCCTGCGCAGATTTGGTGTAGATTTCCGGGGGTACAGCAGCGAAGAGATGCGCGATGTACCCTGCTGGAGAATCGACGGCGGCGAGGACTGCTGCGTCGTTGTCGGGGGGTCGGTTTGGTGGCGTGGTGTTGAGGGTCGTTCTTGGGGGGGCGGCGGCGGCGGCAGCGCGGTGGAGCGTAGCTTGTGAAGCTCTGCTTCGTAGTCTGCCCACCGGGAGACGGTGGAGGCGGCTTTGGCGTTGAGTTCTGTTACTTGAGCTTCTAGCTGGGCGATGCGGCATTGTGCTTGGCGGAGGAGGAGGTCGGCTGAGGGGATGTCTTCTTGTGCGGTGGGGGGGTCGTTGGTGGTAAAGGTGTTGTTATTGTTGTTGTTGTTGTTGTTGTTGGTAGGAGGAATGTTCACGGAGCCGCAGGCCGGACAGCAGTAGGAGGTTTGTACTGCTGTGGCCATTGCGAGGACGGTGGTTTCGCTCATGAATGCTAAGGTTGGGGGTTCTTGCGCGCGCGCTCTCTTTCTCGCCCTGGTCGAGCCGGGTGCACGAGGTTTGTAGAGACGGCTTCGTACGTGTGTGTTTGCTTGTGTGTCTTCGCTTACGGGATGATGTGTTCTCGGGTTCTCGGGGGGAGAAGAATTGGGTTGATGCTCACTCGGTATCTTGTGATGGTCCATGGATGTGGAGGAGAGCACGAGGCAGGGGGCTTCAAGCTTGACTGCGGCCGCCGGCAGCAGGCGGCATCGTGGGGCTTGAGCTTCGTTCCGCCTCGGCGGGGCGCTTTCCACTGTCCAGGACCCAGGCCCAGGGGTAAAAAGGTACATAGGTACATACTCCGTATGAGGTACATACCAGGTTACAGGAGGTATGTGTCTAAAGTGGTCCCGCAAAAATAACACAAAACTTCCTCCACTTGATATTTCAACGGGTGGTAAGCAAGTTAGGTATTGATGCAGTCAATTAGGTATTGATGCAGTCAATTATTGAGAGTTAACCATGTCATAGACCCTTCTCAATGAAGCATTTTTGACATGTTATGGCACGTTTGAAAAATGTGAAATAAACAGAGGTGGTGATCCAAAAGGGGTCCGATTACTCCGATATGGCGTTGGACGTTATTTTTCCGGAGGGACTGTACATAGGTATGTACATACATACTTAGGTACCTCCTGGGCTAGTACTCCGTGAGGAAGGGGTCTACTGTGCGTATTTTGGAGCGAAAACTGTGAGTGGCGACGGCCTCGGAATTAAGCAGGCAAATATAGATACAGCATATTGTATTCACGTATATACAAATAACGAATGTACATTAGATGCAAAGTGTAGGTCGAAATAAGCTGAAAAAGGCCAGCCTACTGTTCACATGAAATCTGCAGCCGCATGATGAAAAAACTTCAAACAGCATCTGTCTCTTTCCCCGACCCATCATGTTGCAAGTTGCAACACAGTGTGCGATCGCAACTGGAGTCGGCAATGCTTCCCCGGACCACAACCCACAACGCCGTGCAAGTTCCGCGCAGTGTAACTTAAAGCACAAAACCACTCAAAAAAAAACTCCTCATGATACTCATTTCAGCCCACGAAAGTACTCTTCTTAACATCCATATTGCTACATCAACCCCCCAAAAAACCATCACTTCACTGCACGGGTTCGCCGTTGACGTTGATTGCGTTTGGTGGCCAGAAAGACGTTGCTGCCGAGACGTGTTAGCCAAGTTTAAAGTCCTGTCAGGAGTACTTCAAGGTCATCTCGGCGGTGGTAAAGAAGAAGAAACAATATGATACAAGAAGATTGGCCGTTTAGTCGTCAACGTACTCGGAAGAAGCGTGAAAATCCGCCAGCTCTTTCGACGTAACGGACCAGGTATGTGTGGGTGCGACATTGAGGATGCAGTTCCGGGCTGCGAGATGCAGATCTGGTGCATGCAGATGATCAGCGATTCAGCACCCTTCTTGCTCCAAAATTCCTGATTGTACAGGGCATCAGGGCATGAGAGAGGGGGGAAAGGAAGACTGGCGCGGCAACTCACTCTTTTCAATCATTGCATCTGTGGCGACTTCCTCTCGGCTGCGGCGGCGCTTTTTGACGCTCTCGACAGCTTTTTTGAAGAAGTAGTCCATAAGGTAGGGGTTGTGCCACTGTGTTTTGTGCACTCCAAATCCCTTTTCTTTTTAATTTTATTGCGAGTTGGATTTGATGAGTCGAACCCGATTTCTTGTTGGTACCATACTTTCCCGAAATCCTACGAGCGAATGGAAGGCCGAAAGATTAAGAGACAGCAATCTATCCTTTCATCTTTTATATCGTATCATCCACCCCATCTAAGGTATGCATATCGGGCCCCTGTTCCCTCTTTTTTTTCCACGGTCTCTCCAATGATATCAGGATCGAGCCTTATCTCTCGACAAGTTTGCCGGCGAGGCACATTGCCACAATTGGATCTCTTGCCATTTCATCGCCTTTCCCCTTTTCGTCCCAAGAATAAGCCCTGAAGTGTAACATCATCGCTTGCAGAAGGTTACATCGCTGGTGTGCAAGGCCTCCGCCCTCAAAGTTCAGTTAATCAGGCTCCTCGCAAGGGCTCCGCCTTTTATTTCGCCCGTCGTCGTCGTTGCATTGCATGATCATTGATGCATCTGGCAAAAGAACGCGGTAGATCGGTACAAATTCGCGCTTACAAATACGGAGTGCATAGGTACATATATCTATACATGTAAATACATACATACCTGAATCAAGTGAAAGGATGAACAGAGAAAAATTGAATTAACGGTACATTTGTTGTTTGGTGCGGAACGTCCGATTTCTCAAGTTTGGTGGACGGAGCTCCGTTTATTATTCGCACCCGGATGAGACGCTCTTGGAATGTCGTCATGGTCCCACAGGTGACAGTGCGGGAATTAGCCGGCTTTATTAATCTGCGCCGCAGCGGAGACGCGAACTGGAAAGTTGAGAGCTGCATCTTTTGGGTGGAAACAAATGCTCGCCACCTGATTTATTTCTGGATCGTTTCTTTTTATGTAGGTACCTATCCGTTGAAGGTTGAAAGCAATGTTTTCCATCACTTTCTTCTCCCTTTCATGATGCTCTTGAACAGGAAAATCCGGCACTCTTGTGCCAGTTCAATGGCGGCTGCCAGCAATAGGCATCTTCCGCAAGTTGCAACGATCCATGCAAACGAAGCCATTTTTTGCTTCAGGCACGGCCAAAGTTTGACGAGTTATCTAGGTAACTTACGGCCCCTAGCGTTCAGCCTTTAAACGTTATCACTGATCAGTCAACGCAATCCCCTCCCACCAAGTCAATACACCTGTCTCCGCCGATCACCCCCATCATGGCTGCGATGTCTCCTCCCATCACCATGGTGGCGCGTCGGAGCATGCCGTCTGGTGCTGCGACTTCGCCTATCGTCTTCCTTGGCCCCCCCAGTTGCCTCGCCCCCTTTGTGCATCTTCTTCTCCGCTTCATTCATGGCGGCCTCCATTCCCTTCTTCATGACTTTATGTCTCAGTCCATCAGGGTGCTTCTGTCCCAGAAACCCATCCACGATTGCGGCTCCAACCGTGGCTACGGCAACTTTGGCGCCTTTGGGCCCGTTCCACTTCCCGGGGTCGCCACGGGTGTCCAATGCGGCGGATAGACCTGTTGTCAAGGCCGTCACGGCACAGGCGCGCACGACGGGGTTTTGCCACCAGGGCGTACCTGTGTTTTCGCGGCCTCGCTCGGGGCGTGATGCTGATGGGACTGACTTGCTCCTCGATGAGCTGGTGTCGCTACGCGCTGGCCTGACATGGCGGCTGGGTGGTGCTGGTGCTAGTACTGGTGATGGTGATGGTGGACGATCGCGACGCTCATGTCTACCATGCGTGTGCGAGCGGCCTTGAGAGTAAGGCGAGTGAGGTCTGATATGCGGCAGATTCTCACATCCGCGCGCGGGAGGACTAACAGCACTAGTTCCGTGCCCTGGACCGTCCCTCGGGTGGGAATACGCGGCTTCGCGGGTTGGATGCCGTCCCCGACGGTGGTCGACATGGTCAACTGGCTCACCTGGCCTCCATTGGGTGTCATAAGCAGTGTATGTCGGCTGTGGCAAAGGCTGGACGGAACGGCTCCTGTCATATCGACCGCCGGAGCCACGGGCCGATGCGCGGTAACCAAAATCGTAGTCGTAGTCGTCGTCGTTGTGGAATCTTCGGTGATGGGCTGGCAAGGGAGGTCCACTGTCATGCCCTCTTCGTGGGGGCGGATACATTGGAAGCTTTCCAAGCTCAACTTGTGACGGATTAGGTGACGTGGGCGAAGCGAGATATCGCTAGTCAATAAGCGCGATCTTTTGGGGTAGGCCTGCCGGCGACGGGATGAGATGAAATGTTTGATATGGGATGGTTTATTAGTACTGAGGGATCCTTGGCAGGGGCAGTGAGCTTTTACCGCCCAGCGGTGATCAGAGGAGGAAGAGGAGAAGGATGGCACATTGTCCAGACTGGTACTCTCGCTTCTCAAATGATGGACACATTACGCATTTTAATCATCTTGGGCGCCGCGGCTTGTGGTCGGTGAGCAATCGTCGAGCATGCTGATTGCCTGGGAAGAGCCAGAGTGGATGCGCCCTCTTCGACAAGTCGCACTCGCAGACCGATGGAGGGTTCATCAAGGACGAGGCACTCGGAGAACTTGTGCGTCTCCTCATCGAGCTCTTGTGTTGCGGGTGAAGCCACTGCCTGAACAGGTGTACGTCATTTGTCGGACCCTGCGTGGGGTTCTTTGACTTTCATGCTTGAGCCTTGTGTTGAAGTTGTGCCCGACACGAGGTCCCCACGATACGTATGTACTACTAATGCGATATGTATGGCCTTTGCCCTTTTCCGGGCGTATTTTTGCAAGCCGACTGACGTCTTGGTGCGGCGCTGGGTCTAGGTACATGTATATCACGGTTCACAAGGCAATGCGATGTTGGCCAAGGTTTTCGGATCGGAGAAATGACGACAGGCAAGTTTGCTGGCATTGCCCAGCGCCAGGGTTCACGATGAAGTCGTCTCGAGTCCTCAATGCATGAGGGCACAACAACCCAATGGCAATCAGAAGTGGAAGATAGAACAGGCGGTCTACGAGTCCAAGTTTTGAAGGCCCAATGCCGCGGATGTACCTAGGTAGGTAGGTACCTGAAGTCGGGAATATCCCGAGATCAGGATCGTGCTGTCCCGCCCCACCTTGCGCAGGTTTTCTCCCGAGTCCCAAGTCCAACTTGCAAGCTCTCTCGTGCCAAGCAAAGCGCACTTCGCGGCGCCTTCATCGAATATCTCTGCCATTGGGTGTCAGATTCGGTTCCGTGCCCGCCGCGACCGATCCTCCAGAACCTTCTTCTTCTGTTCGTGTGACCACTGAACTGACGGCCACCTCAACGAACGCTCATCTCCTCTCGCAATGGCCGCCGACGAGACACCATCCGTCGCCGTACCCGGCCAGATCCTCGGACCGTCATCGAAATATCTCGCTGGCCCCGGCACACACATTCACCAAGACAGCGTCGCCTCGTCCATTCTCGGCAGAGTGATCATCACCGTCCCGATCAAACCCCCCGGTCCAGCCAAGCGCCTCAACAAAATCACGGCCCCGGCGCCCGAAGAACGAGCCACCGTGTCCGTCGCCCGACACGGCCGCAAACGAGAGATCCTACCCGATGTCCAAAATGTGGTGCTCGCCCGCGTGGTGCGTCTCATGCCCAAACAAGCCATTGTCGTGATTCAACAGGTTGGCGACACGGTACTTCAGACAGAGTGGCAGGGAGTCATTCGCGTGCAGGACGTGCGCGCCACAGAGAAGGACAAGGTCAAGATTCATGAGTCGTTTAAGCCGGGGGATATCGTGAAGGCGCAGGTGGTATGTACATCTTGCGACATATCCGATCAAAAGGAAAGGGCACAGAGCGAAGGAGTGAAACTGACGACCGAGCAGATATCTCTCGGAGATCAAGCCAACTACTACCTATCGACAGCCTCGAACGAACTCGGTGTGATTATGGCAACGAGTGAAGCTGGAAATGACATGGTTCCTGTTAGTTGGAAGGAGTACAAGGATCCTGAGACGGGGGCGAGTGAGCCGCGTAAAGTGGCTAAACCGACTTGATGAATCGATGCCGGTTGTTCGATGGCATATGTGCAGAAAATTGATGATCGCTCGAAGATGGCATACACGCACATACAGAAGCCACGTTGAGAGCACAATTACCCCTTGAAACTCTATACACCTATCCAGACAAGGCGTAACGGGCTGAGGCGGCGAATCGCTCCCTGGCCATGTGCTCGGACGACAATGCAAAACGCATGCACTCGAGAGAGGGCGCCGCGCGGAGTCGCTTCACAGAGTAGACTCGAAATCTCATAAGCAAGCTTGCTTTGCTACAACTTTTGCGCGCTCATATGGCAGCGGCAATGAAGATGTTGGAGAATCTACTCAATACTTGGCAGGCACTCAGTACATATGTAGCAGGGTACATCCTGATTCCTGACTATAAATGCGTGTTGGGGCAAGAAAGATTTCGATTTGAGACAGTATGTGACTGAGTCTGATCACTCCCCGGTTTCGTCTTCTCATTTATATATGTAGGTGATTGGAACTTTAGAGGGGATCTCCTTTTTCACGCTCAGTTCATCCCATCGCCTCTTGACACAAGTGCTACTTCGAATGGTCAACGGGGACCTGCCGTTTTGCTATCTACCTGGTCATGAGCTACATAAAACTGTGTATAATTGGTCTTCCGAGATTTGCCTACGGGATTTTACTACATACATACATACTGCTGTGCTGTCTACTCCTTGTATGTATGCAACCTTACGTATAATTATACATACCTGAAAAGTATGTACGCACAATTATGGCCTCTCATCCGATCCCTTGTCCATGCGACGAGACAATCATATGTCCGTGGCGATGATGTAAGAAGAAAGTGTCTTGTCTGTCATCAGCCAATAACGGGCTCCTTCTGACTTCGGTCGGGGGACTTCGGCACTAGCGGGGGAGGACATGGTAGTACATGCATACCTAGGTATGTATGTACTATGTACTCCGTACCTGTAGAATCTTTCACACAGTATCCACAGCGTCGAGTACCTCTCTTTGTACATCTCATGTGGTACATAGGTATGTATAATGTACCTCTGTCAGATTTACTATGTAATCTGATGGAAGAAGGTTATTTGGGTGAATGTTGATGATATTGTTATTTTATCGATTCTGATCATGTCTTGTCCAAGTTCTTCAAACAGGCCTCGAACATGGCTCCACTTTATGTACAAAATAACTCGTGGAACCTCAGTCATGCTTGGTAATCTATTTTACCTCTTAGCGCTTACGGCCTCAGCACTCCTGATATCCGACAACCTCAAACCGGGGCTATTGTCGTTGCCTCGTCGTCCTGTGACCGCGCGTCGTCACGTCCCACATTCATGATCCAGCTAAGAGCTCCCATTGTCCTTCATCGATTGTCGATTGTCCAGCTTCATCTTGCGGTTCGACTCGACTGTGGCATCAACAAGGGGCCACAAACTGCCTGTTGGCATCTTGTGGGAAAGCCCGCTCCCCAATAGCTTGGTTGCGCCTTCGACCTGCGCTGCCACGCGCAGCAAATGCTTCCTTATGGCGATTGATCGCATCTGACCGTCCCTCATTCGACAACCCGAACCTCGACTCTCGAATCCCATTCATTTGCGGCTCGCTCCGACCTCCTCCTTTCCAGATGCCTCCCATACGCACCGAGAAGAGGATGCAGAAGAGAATAAGCGAACAAAAATTAAGCGCCCGTCGCGCGCTGCGCGATGCTGCACAGTACTGGTCCAAGTTCATCGCCAGATGCATCCTGCAGCGACTGGAGAGGGAACGCTTCAACGACTTTATCCGGCTCGTCCATTCGCAACATCCGCTTCCCTCCATCCTCGTTGCTGAGCTTTTTCTTCGCCCGCAGCCCGACAACGACGTGAGTCCCGATCCGCGCATCCCGCCCTATATCCAGGCTCTCAGCCAGCATGGGTATGTCGACGCGCCCTCGATACTGCGCGCATTGTACAAGTATTCCTCGTTGCATGCGCAGCTGAATCCAGTCGCGCAACCCGGTGCGATGGACGCTATGGACGACGAGCAGGGCTGCGAAGATGGCGCGAGTGACAAGAAGCCGTTGAGGCGCTGGCGGAGCTCTTCCTGGCTCGAAGAGGTCATGTTCTACCATGTCATCAAAACCATGGTCGAGGGAACGGGTTTCCGAGACACGAGAGCTGCGCTGCAACTGTGCCACATTATGTCCAAATGGATGGAGCTATTCACTTCGGTGTCAACTTCTTTCGCTGCTGACGTCATGGGGGATCTTCATCAGAATACCCAACACCGGGATGATCTGGATGTCGCCCGAGTGGCCTTTATTCCTTTATTGCTGCGACTGGTGGAAACTCCACTGCTAGTAAAAGCCATTGGCAAGCCTTTCGCCAAAAGTATGACCTACTCTCCTGCCTTTTTTTCATTTCCTCTCTCTGACTAGACCAGGCATTCGGAAGTACTTCTCCAAGAGCTTAGCACGCTTTATTCAGACGCTCCAACCCACCCCATTCGTCGATAGGCTCGAGATGTTTCGCACAGATACCTTGGCAAAGTTGGATCCCGTTGATAAGAAGAAGCAGGCTGCTGCCAATGCCGCCATGGATGAACTACTGGACACAACTGTGGGATTGAACAGTCTTGTCCTCCCAGACATGCCTATTTCCAACACAAGAGCAGCGCTATACATATACCTGAATGCATCGGTACGTTACAAGGAGGCTTTTTCTACTTGTCTATATACACCTATACGCATAGTATCTTTTATTGGCCAAATGCTGACTTTGCATGGACTCGTAGCTTGTAGGACGCCCTTTGATCGATGATCATGCTCTCGTATCGTATATACATAATCGATATCAGGTACGGTGCTCGATGATCCTTTTCCTTGGTCTGATATTGGAAAGCAGAAGCTGAACTTCTAAAATTCAACCTTGACTCCAGGGCCAAACACAGTCCGGAGTCATTGACCTGATCCTTGCCTCATTCGACGTCCTCGCCAACGCCGTATTCCGTAGCGAGGCAAGCAGAGACGCGCATCTACTCAAATCATTTTTGATCAGCAAATTGCCACTTATCATCTGTCAGCTCTGCACGGGATTCGACATAAATTCGACGGAATTCTGCATCACCGAAGCACTGAACCGAGTCGACACCAGCATCTTCCCAACGACGTCTCTGATGTTTGAAGAAACGCGCAGCAACAATCCTTACACGGAGAGTGTTCGTGAGGAATTTTGTACAGCCTGTGCTCTCCATGGCTTGGTACAACGAGATCATGTGGAACGGATCCTCGGCGAGACATCCATGTCTTACGAATCGTCACTCGAAAAGTACTCCAAGGACAGATTGGTCCAGGATTGCTTTGCGGATGCCGAAAAGATGCAAGGATTGATCCGGGATGTGGAAAAGATTGATGGGAACGTCGGCGCCGTGGCGCACGCACTGGTGGATATCATGCGACAGCTTTGTCATAATAAAGACACAGTGTCTCTCCACCTGTTGTGCAGTCAACTTGCGCAGAAGCCTCACACTCTCGACATCCTCCTCTTGTTTGAGAAGGTGTCGGCTATTCTGCAGCCGCTGTGCCAACTGCTGGATAGTTGGCACTACGAAGAAGACCAGGGCGAGTATCAGCCCATTTACGAAGAGTTTGGATCCATTCTATTGCTCATCTTGGCCTTTTCTTATCGGTACAATCTGACTGCTCCAGACATGGGCATCATGTCACCCGATTCGAGTGTCGCCAAGATTCTGACCAGTGCGCACGTGAGCCGGGAGAGGGATGATCTGTCGGACCAGGAAAAGGGACATGTCACGGGCTGGATCAAGGGACTGTTTAGCAGTGACTCGGGTGGCCTTGGCGACGACTTGATGTCATCTTGTACGCCACACGACTTTCACTCACTCGTGGCCACCATTTTTCAGAACATTGTCGTGGCGTACGCGCATGGATATCTCAAGGATGAAGCCCTCAAGGGGGGCATAGAATGTGCGTATCTGTTCCTAGGGCTGGGCCGCAGATCCTTGGCCTTGTGCTGCCCGCCTTTTTATGTCCTCGTTTGCTGACCGTTCTTTCACAGACCTCGTTGATACCTTTCTCCTACCCTCCCTGGTCCCCGCACTACGTTTCCTGGCTGACTATCTGTGGGTGGAACAAAAAGAGCAAAAGGCTATCATCAGGATTTTGCAGCTCATACTGCTCCCGATATCGATTTCCGGGGAAGCAAGCGCCATGCTATCGTCGGTACGGAACTTAGTGGCAGCCCCGCTGGATCACTCTCTACGGACGTACCAGCGCCAAGATCCCAAGAACCAAAATATCGAGCCGCTGTTGATGGCCCTAAAAGACAATTTGCCTCTGTCGCGACGAACAGGGGCCACCGATCACAGTGAGCTCGATTCCTGGACCATCAGCTCAAGCACCGGCATGGCGGGCGCTCTGCGACATACAGTGCAAGGCCTGGTGCAATGGGCCATCCATCCGGCGGCGAACACGATTGCGGCACCCTACACGCATCGACAGCTCACGGCGATGACACGCGTCGCTGGGGCGAAACGAACGCTCCGCCTGCTTGTCGACGAGGTGCGCACCCAGTCCGAAGCCGGCAGCGCGAGCATCGTCTACGACATTGTCGGGGCCATGATCTGCGCACCCGACGTGACGAATGAACCGCCGCCGGCCAAGGGCATGCTGGATGCGTCAGGACACGTGCCGGTTACCTCGGGCCGGCCGCTGTCACTACGCCAAACGCTTGCCTTGTGGGCGGAACAGGCGCGCACGTTGCAGAAGAAGGACGCCGCGTTCGCTGAGATAGTGGTGCGCCTTCATCGCCGTGTCGAGGCACATATGGTGATGCCGCCGCCACAGGCTATGCTCGAAGCGCCAGGGATACAACTTGACCTCACTGTCGGGGGATCTGGACTGGGGGATGTCGATGCCATGACGGCAGCTGGGGGCGGTGTCGACTCAGTGGGTTTGGATATGGGCTTGGGGGCGCCAGGGAGTGCGGGAGGTATGGACACGACGGGTGATGGGGACTTGTTTGGCGGGCTGGACACGAGTATAGATATGTTTGGATGGGATAGCATGGACCTGACGGGCGCTTGACGATGACGTGGCGATGGTGGTGATAAAGGGGATGGCTGTGATGGAGGCCGGTGGTGAATACGTACATACATACCAGGTAGTATCAAGGCTGGGTCTGGAGAACACTCTTTTCCCGTGTATAGGACACAAAATATGTACCTATCTGCGTCTGCATCATCTAGATATATACTCATAAGTCATATCATATTCAATCATCCGCTGCATCATCGACGACGTCCACCCTCCACGCATGATGCATCCCACTCCCAATCCATGATCCGACTCCCCTTCCGATTTGCACCCCCCCAGGGCCCGGGCACCTTCCCGTCTCCCCCGGTTAATAACAGCCCCACCAAGTGAATAACGCGAAACGCCAAATTGGACCCATTTTGGATCACCACACCTATTTATTTCACTTCTTCGCAATCTAGCCATTTAAAATGTCAAAAATGTGTAATTAAGCACGTCTATAGAATCATGAAGGCTTAATCAATTGAATGCCTCAATACTTTGTATACCAACCCTTGGAA
>SRQH01000147.1:0-48383 GCA_018360345.1 Claviceps sp. LM84 group G4 | reverse complement strand
AACCCCCCCCCCCCCCCTGCACATATTTCAATTTCCCCTCTCACTCCTCACTTGCTCTGCGCAACACCAATTCTGTCGTCGCTGCTCCTCTGGCTTACCCTCTGGGAACGCCTTCTCGCCGCCCCCAGCACAGCAGAGGCCAGATACGAGGCCGCAAAGACGGCGAGAATGACACAATATGCAATCACGAATGCCCGATCGTTGCCTGCAAGCTGCAGGCCCAGTCCACCATTAATCATGCCCAGGATGATAAGGATGCGGCCGAACCAGACGTGAGCGTGGCTGATAGCCCCGCGCCGCTGGTGCTGCACGTAGTATTGGTGATGAAGCCAGCCCAGCACGGGTTGGAAGCTGATGAGAATGCAGAGAATGAGGCCCAGCCGGGTATGGGCCTGCGTGAAGAACTGCGACTGAAATTAGCTTCCGTGTTCAATCTTTCTCCTGGTTCATTGTTTTGTTTTCCTTGCCCAGATTATCGGTATGTATGTATCAAGACGAGGAAGAAAAAAAAAAAAAAACGTACCATGTCCCACCGACGAGACAAGACGTAGCCGACGCCAAAGCCTACCCACATGAGGATAAAGGCGACGATCTGCCAGCTCGCATGCACCAGCCACTTGCCCAGCAAAGGCATAAGCATCGATCCGACGGGGAATCCAATCAGAAACACCAGCGACATGATGATGCCATGTGCGTAGAGGAGGCCCTTGTTGTCAGAGCTGCTGTCCTCCTGCGAAACACCAGACCCAGACACAGCTGCAGCAACGTTACCCACAAACGGGTTACTGTCCGACGACACAGCTGCCTTGGAAAAGTCGACCGAGAAGCTATCGTGTCCGTCGTGGTAGGGAATGCGCGCAGCCTGGTCCATGGACGCCAGCGACGCGCCCTTCTTCCAGGCCGAACTCCAGCTGTTTGTGCTCTTCATGCTCAGCGTCGAGCAGCTGCTGCATCGTACATTGGCAACCATCTGGCCGTTGACGATGCCGGAGCCGGCGAGTAGCGTCACGCCCGGATGCGCCTTGTATTCAGGCATGCCGTGCTTGAGACCAGGCCGCGTGCTGAGGGTGACGTTGCCGTGGCCGTTGTCGTACACGACGAACATGTCGGATCCTACCATCTGCGACCCGATGGCTACGGCGATCCACGCATATGAAGTTGGTGCTCGGAGCTGAAAATAGATGTTGCCGGTGCCAGACGAGGCGGCTGCCTCAGGGACGGCCCATTGGAAGCAGACTTCTTTGTCAACAGAGCAGTACGATGTTGGGACTGCAAGTACGTTTGCCGCATCTGTACATCGTGGTGGAAACGCAAAGAATAAGAGATTAGTCAATACATTCTCTCGTGGGCTTTTGACACAGAACAGACAGAAAGGGGTTATGTATGTATGTAGGTAGGTAGGTAGGTAATAACGCTTGGGGTAAGGGCCTATTGTTTACTGAGAATCATGCCTGCCGCTACGGCTCCTTTGCCCGATGGAAACCGCATTGTTGGGTGATGAATAACGTCTCGTCTTTTTGTTTTTAAGCTTGGTGAAGCGTGGGAAACTTGGATAATATAAAACCACACAAGGGTGGCGAAGGAAAAATAAAATAAAATATATATAGATTCGAAGGGGACTGTAATAAGGGAAACTACCAAAAGTGATCACTGATAGCTCATTTCAGAGCTCTACCGTGCAAACTAGAAGGAGACAAAGAGCAAAGAAGGAAAAACAAAAAAAAAAGAAGACACAAAAGAAAAGAGGAAAAGGGAATGGAATAAATAAACTCGGGATAGACAAGGACGGGGTAGGTATGTAGGTATGTAGTACGGTGCCAGCCAGCCTGCTTTCGTGGCTTATACAAACTTTCCGCTTTCGCGCCATCTCGATAAAACATGTATCACATGCATTACATTACATACATGCATAGTTACATACATACATGAATATATGTACGGAGCACATACGCATACCACGGACAAAAGACTCCAAACCCAATAACCGTCTGCGGCCGGGGCTGGCAAGGAATTGTTCCTACCTACCTATATATGTACTGACTCCTACTGAGCGACATTGTTCATCGTCTGCCGGGACTATTGCTTGTGATCTGGAGTCCTGGACCCGCGTGGGTGGGCTAGCGGCGTCGGCCACCGGGTTAGTAGGTATGTAGGTATCTGATTCTGGTCGGTCTTGGCTGCGCCTTTGGGGTCGTCTTATTAGTTGTTGAGTACTCCGTACATTACTACGGAGTACATAGGTACCGTTACATACCTCTCCTAAGTTCTAACAGCGCTACCTACATACTTATTAGGTACCTAGGTAGGTAGTCTTATATGGGAATAGGACGCGGGGAAAGTCTCGGGGCCAGCATCTACATGACGTGTACATACCTCCTACATAGGTACCTAGATAGCAACCGGCCGATTCGACGGAGCTAATCATTAATGGGCCCGTCGCTGCGGGAAACAACGCGAGCAAATGATCCTGGTGGAAGCAAACTCTTGTTCACGCATATTTTTCAATGGGGAGGATTTAGGTCTGAAACTCACAAAATTTCAAGCATTGTTCCAGCTTCTTGTTCTAAACGAGCGGCGAAACGCGTAAACGGGGGGCCGCCTCAGCTTTTGCATCCCGGATCCAAGTCAACCCCGTGCGTGGACGGTGGCGCAACTTCTGCTCCAGCTTCCCAGCATTCCTTCGGTCGTCCTGCCTACTAGGTATGTATGTATGTATGTACTGCACTTGTCTATGTAAATACTTGTAAGTTGTACGGAGTACCTATATATGTGCATATGTGTCTATGTACTTGTCTTTGCCTTCTTGCTTTCTTGTCTTGTTTTCGTTTCGAGGCACTTACCTAGCCCCCGTTTCCCAGTTTGTGTTCCCCTTGAAACATGTCTGGTGCAAAGTCGTCGCAAACCATTTATTGGCTCGTTCCAAGATATCTGGACGCCTTTTGTGCAGCAACATCGAGATCCGCTCTGGTGCGACAAGTTCTCGGGTGTCAATGAGCGCCGCCTCCTCCGCCTCCTCCGCCTCTCAACTGCCGACCGAACAAGTCACAAGCTCGCCTACGAGTTGAAACGGTGCGAGTCAATTTGGGTGTACAATGTAACAGCTCTAGTCGTGCAGGCGTTCGCATGTTCCAGATATATGGGCAACGTCTGTCGAAACTTCTAAAGCGCCAGTCCAAAATAAATGCGGCTCTCCGAGTCCAACAAGAGGTAACGGAGTATCGCCCCGCTGCACATTGCGGAGCTGTCTCATTCGCTCATGGAGGTACCTCTTGGCTCGAGATTCTCGACGATATGCCTTAATCGCATCGAGCACGTCACCCATTCCAGCGAGTTCATCGCGCCGGGGCAAGCTCAACGTCGCCGGCATGACTGTCGCGCTCCACGCAATGTGATATATGAATGACTTTGGAGGCGCGCCGGCTTGAATTTGAGCTGGTGTCACGGGTCCAACACCATCTCGAATACCGTAGTCAACCACGAGCCGTCGGTAGGCTCTCTGCGCTTCCGGGGCCTCGTCATCCACTGAGCCTACCCATACTGGGACAGAAAAGGGTTTGTCATTCCAGTGTCCGTGATGTGTCACATAGCTCGACCTATCTTGGTTCCACCAGCAGGCGCCGCCCAGGTTCAGTTCCTCTGATGTCAACACCACGTCAGCAGAAGACAGCGATTGCCTACCAAATGATATTGATCCCTGAGATCCTCCACGTTGCTCATTCTGAAAAAAACTGAAAACCTCCTCATCTTCGCTGTGCTCTGCATCGAAACTAAAATTCGTGGAGACGTCCATAGTCTCGCTGTTGTCAAACTCTAGACGTAGATGTCGCAGACCTCTCCATAACTCCGGACTGCGACGAGTTGGCATGGTGCGTGAAATGTCCTGAATGGTGCCCTCCTGCACGGAAAGAAGCTTCAAGAATTCTATCAGTTTAGTGATCAATGGCCCGGACGAGAAGCGAGGTAGACAGGTTAACGTCAGTGAGTACAGCCGCGGGTTCGTATCAGGTAAGAATGTTTCGGGAAACACGCTCTCTATGCGTTCTCGGATGACCGTCTCGGCTACAAGACTACAAGCTTTTCGAGAAGCGCCATGCATGACAAGAGTGGGTATGTTTGTGACGACAGAATGATGTATTCTGAGGGTGCGCAGGTTCCGTGACATCTCTGGTCTAAAACAGTGTGCTGCGCCGAGAATACCTCGGAGGCTGACGTTGGGTGGCCAGAACCTGCCATACTGCGCGACTCTAGGTAGAAATAGCATCGAGTCACAGGCCAAATCTTCAATACCGCCGTTGGAGACGTGCAGAAGCTTTTGGATGCCCACCGCAGAAAGTGCGTTCTGCGAAAGACGCAGATGAGTCAACCCCATCGATTGTTTATATTCTTCGCCCCGAGCGTGGGCATCGTCCCCTGTCAAGAGAGCAACTGCGGCTTCGACTGTATCTTGCCGAGAAATGGTGGTACCGTCTGATCTTGATTCAGATTGATCATGGCACTGGTCTCCCAGCGAAGTTTCAGCCACATATCGCGGAGCGTCGACGCAATATCTCTCGGGGTGTGGGAGCGGTCCGCCCGACTCTTCATCTTCTAGAGACAGGAACGGCCCATAGAGATCAGTGCCGCCGCCCCGATAAACTATTCGTGCCTCGATGAACTGATCTCCTTCACTTCTCAACGACAATCTTGGCATACACCAGTCCTTCATGGACTGAATCACATTGTCTGTAACGCTGTTATCGCTAATGTCCAGACTCCAAAGTTGACGCTTGAAAAGGCCGATCAGTTCCAGGCACTGATCATCATGCAGCTCTCTTCCTCTGGCCTTCAGTATCCGGAGACAAGGTAAAACTGCCGGCTGGATTGCAGAAACTAGCGAACCAGGCAGATAAGATACGTCCAGGTATGTCAAGTTCTGAAGACTCGGAGCTGTAAAGAATAGTCTCGGAACTTGAACACGACATTCAGCGATAGACAAAACTTGGATGCTGCCAAGTGTTCGACATCCCTGGCGTCCAGTCACGAAAGAAAAATCCAGGTCTCGATGACCATCCAGTAAAATGACATTGACGTTTGGCAAACGGGTTGACGCTCGTTCAAACGCCTTGCCTAAGGTGCTCTCTTGCTGATTGGACCAAGGCTCATAGGCAGCTTTTCCAAACAGCCTGGCGTCCAGTATTCGAATCAAGGATCGAGTTGATGCGGAAAGGTGATCGAGACCGAAATATACAAAGTTTAACAACCATTTTACATCTGCAGAAATACAATGGTGGAAGTGTTACTATTAGTTAGTCATCCATCGCCAAGCGCAACATTCCTTTAAGCAGTATCAATGTCCAGGGTGGTGGTATGTGCTTACCATCTCCCGGATCAAGACCCGAAAGCCTCACTGACTTAAGCGCATCTCTCCATAACAAGGGTGATATTACATCATTAAAGTGACGGTTTACCAGGCACAATGCAGGGTAATCATTAAACCTGCAGTAGGGCAATACGAGTTGGAGCCAATCCGCGGCCTCGATGGCTTCTTGGTACGATGGCAAGGCAGCCATGCATACGGGTACACCGTGTCGCGGTATATGGTACCAGGGACCGTGGAGGCATCAACTCTTGACGAGTATTGCTCCCGGTGCAAGGGAAACTTGAAGGCCTGTCCCTTCCTGGACTTTGGACGCGACGAGGCGACACTGGGATCAAAATCAGCCATCGTCAGCAACCGACTTCCCACAGCGTCTTGACTGGAAAATGCGTGTTTCACACAAAGTAATGTAATGCACGAAGAAAAGAGCAAAGACAAAAGAAAAAGGTGCAAAGCAGGAAGACCATTGCACGCCTGAAAGTGAGGCAGTCGACAAAGCCGCAAGTGCCCACCCACTTACAAGTACCTAGTGATACCTCGTTGAAAAGGGAAAGCCGGGTTTTGGTGAAGCACTAACGCAGCGCGGTCTGGGACTTTGCGATGAGATTTCTCGCCTGGAAATAAGATTTCATCTATCTGTTCAGGATAGAAACCGAACAACGGCGTACGCAAGTCAACGGTGCGAAATTGGCAATGTAGCGCGCAGCTTCCAAGCTTCCAAGTGGGGTGGTCATGCGACTGTAGAAATTAAAAGAACGAAGCACCTGTGTATGGACCTACAGTGTAGCAAATGAGCCAAGTGAGCTTCTTGGAAGTTGGCGGGGTGTATCATGTATGTGACAAAGTTGCCAAAGAGGTAGGTACCTACGGAGACTTGAGAGTAGGTATGTAGATAGGTAGATGGGCTTTACTTTACCTACCTACCTACCTACCTACCTATGTAGGTAACCTGCTTACATACCATGAGCAGGCCATTGTTCGACGCAAAGACAGTTAGCTGCTGTTTCTTTTGCCATGCGTTGTGGCGTCTTTATTAGGTCCTCTGGAGTCTGTACGATACAGTGTAATAGGTGCGTCATGCCGAAGTTCCGAACAATTTCCGTCGTCCGATGATGAGCAGGAGCTTGACGAGGAAATCACAGCAGGGCAGCTGTTAGAAAGTCTTCAAAACCACCGCTTCAGCTATTCACCATCAACGCCGTTCAAGAAGCTGCCTGCGGAGAAAAGATTTCACGAGCTATTTCACCTATTTTCAGTGCTCGCTGAGTCACTTGACACTACCGTGAGCGATCGCCGGTCAACTCTGCTTCTCGTGGCACCTTTCAGTCATTTCTTGGATTTTGATTAGCGTCCTCTTCCTCTTCTACCTACATACCTCCTAACCTCTAGGTACCCGTACCTGTCGATTTCACTGTGCCAAGCCACCGAGTGTTCGTGCTTCGAAATCAGAAAATTTGCACCAGTGACGCTGTGAAAATGAAAGAAGAACCCCGGTGGAGCACCATGGGAAAGTCAAAAGTGGATCAAGTCTTTCTTTTCAGCTTGCATTAGGTACCTAGGTAGGTAGGTAGCCTACGAATTCCAGCGATGATTGCCGTTTTAGGTTCTGAGAGATGCGACAATTCATTTGCGGTATGTAGCCTGTCGGCGGTTCGGTCGTCCCGAATCTGCAACTTGAATGGCCAGCTGCCGGCCGAATGACCCCGGGTGCCTGTCTAGGTGTGTACCTTAGGTAGTTGTACCTAAACATAGGTACCTACCTACCTACCTAGGTACCTACCTACCTAAGGTACCTACACCTACCTAGGTACCTAGGCATGTAATATGTACTCCGTTATTATTGAGGTAGGTACATAGGTACACATGTACCGGGGACCCCAGGGACTTATGTACCCGCAATGGAGCCTTGAACCCTCAAACGGCGGCAGGCAGGGAACACCCAATACCTATCTATTGACCAGGAATACGAGGGGATCGAGTCTAAATTTGGCACACAGGACAGGTTCAGGGGACAGTGATGAATGAACACCACGCCCTGATCTTTCCCACACACCAGGTTGAGCTGACAGCAAAATCAAGAGTAGGAGGACAACAAGTTACAAGCGGGGCTCGTTTCGTCCCGAAGTTCCCGTTCCCCGGTCCCCGGTCCCCGCCGATAAAGCAGCTTCAGCGGATCGAGCGCCGCAAAGATCAAGGATTCCCCGGATTTGGACAGCGTTGGTGTTGGGGAAGCACACCGTACACCTCATATCGTGCCCGAGAGGTTTACCCGTAAAGCTTGTATGTACGCATCAAACCGCATAACTACCTACCTAGGTACCGCCAGGGACCGAAGCTCAAACTCCTCAGAGACGGTTGTGAACTTGTGTCAGCCCAAAAGGATAGGTAACTTGGAGGAGCAGAAACCGTAAACGTCGGCATTCAATGGCGATGACGGCGGGTACCTACTGAGGCTACTGACATCCCCTCGGACCCCTCTACACATTTTCTACTCGTTCTACGGCATATCTACGCTGCACGCAGCAACCCGACAAGTGTTCAGTCAGTCTTTAAGTCTTATCTTGAACCGTCTAGGGAATCTGTTGAGCCTGTCCAATGAAAATCAATCAGTAATTCAGTAGGTATGCTACTGTATAATCAGTGATGAGAATACAATACAATGTACATACACAGGTACTGCAAAATAGGGGCTTTCTGGCTAAGAACATGACGACAGAGATGACGCAATACGCATCTCTGTATTGATTCGAATGTCTTGGCTTCACAAATCTATGACAATTTACAAGACATTTCGCATTTCCGGACCTGGTCCTGAGTCGGATAAAAGGATGGCCGAGCGTTCAACAACTCATCTGTCCAAATATCCTCAAACACGCGCCAGCGATCCAGTCTCCAGAGGCATCTCTGGTGTGCGGAAGCAACACGCCCTCGCCAAGTGGACACGGAGAAATGGGAATGGCAACTTGTCCCATTGTTTGAACTTTGCGCCCCTCTCATCGACATCAGAGACTCAGGCAGCAGGCTACCGCAATCATGAGAACGACGGCGAAGCAAATTGGTAGTGTCTCGCGGGCAACCTGGTGGTGCACTGGTGCTAGGTAGAACGGAGAGAAGAAAAAGGAAGGAAAGCTCCATCATCTACATACCTAGTACATACTCCGTGAGTCCGTACATACAACATGTTTTCCAAATTACGGACAGGAGCATCGCCCGAAAGATGCACGCGCCCCCCCACATTTCAGCCGACTGCTACCTCCTCTCTTAGGTACCTAGGTACCTAGGTACCTAACCTAATGTCTAGAATATACATACATACATCCAACGTAAATGGAGAAACTTCTGCTGGAGGCTGGAGACCCTGAATACGAAGAACGAAAAAGGAACGAAGGATGCCAGAATTGAAAAATGTCCACGGGAAGGGTCACGACTCACATGGCGTACATCTTCCTTATTCTTATACCCACGCAGGCATATGTAGTACATGTGTACATACAACTTGTATGTACAGAGTACATAGCTGTACTATTCTATGGCATCTATTTCTGGAAACTTGGAAGTTTGTGGGAGAAACGCGCGTCGCGCAGCCAACCTCGTAACCGGTTGCCTCCTCCATCATCATGGACCATTCGAATTTCGTTCACGGTTCACCTCGGTCCTCCCGCGCGGTCATGAGTTGAATCAGTTGGTTCCTACTGCCCATCTTCTTTCATGAGCATTGAGCCATGGCCCGCAAGACTTCGGGCAGCCCCAGGCTGGTAGTCAGCGATACTCTACCTCGTACGGCCAAGAAAGTAATCAGTATATGACTATATGCACAGACCTCACTGTGACAGTGTGACTGAGCAGTGAGGAATCAGGATGGTGATGTGGCCCGGATGAAGTATTTAAAATTACGCTCGGTTCCCAATTGCAACTTTGCAAGTTACCCCGGTCCCGACTCCCGCGGGGGGAAAAGGTGTGGAATGGACATGGAAAAACAAGACGACTGGACTGACTCACTGGACTACATACCTAGACTGATCAAAAAGTCAAGCAAGTGACGAGAGAGTCGGAGAGACCGCTGAAGAACCGTAAAGATGTACATACATACATACATGACGAACAGGAACGTACGGTGCGTACGATATGTATGCAGTTGTCGGATCGGGTCGGAGTTCGCGGGGTCTCAGAACGATGATACGATCCTCGCCGCCGCCAAAAAAAGCTCCTCGAGTCAAAATGTCACGCGGGCCTTTTCTTCTTCTCGATGCTCGACATGCAACACTCATGAGTCATGGGCAACTCCGATCTCTCGCTCAGTCTTTCATTCCTTGTAAGTTGTACCTGCCAAATGCAACGTTACTCAGTCGTCTCGACTCCCGAGTCCCGACTCCCCACTGCCCAGACCCCAGCCAGTGACTGTTGTTGTCGAGCCAGCTGGCAGCATCCCGATTCGCGGCCTGGGCTAATGACGGCCTTCAAACACAGTTGTGGAAACCCTGTACTGTGCTACGATTCGGAGAAGGAAGATCCAAGAGGACCGGAAAGTGAGGAAAAGGGTGGGAAAGAAAATCCCGGAGAGGAAGAGGGGAAAGGGTTGGTGACGGGGGAGGGCCCATGGCCCAGGGGCCAGTGAATGCCAGCGAGGAAACCGTTCCCCTTCCAGGAACCTGGATCCAACGCAGCGCATCCGATCGCCGAGAGGACTGGACGTGCGTTAAACAAAGCAAGACCCGGGGCTCCAGATCCAAGACATCAAACTTCCCGGTTCATAGTTTCCGTCCGGCGCCGTGCCTATCTAGATTCTTGTTCTCTGTGCATGCTGTATCGTACGTGCACTGTATGCCGCCCAAGAGGCTGTCATGCAGCCAAAGAGCAGCTGTTATAGTAAGTATGTAGTCGGAGTCGAGGCCAAATCAGCAGGCCAAACCAGACGAGATCGACTCAGACTGCAAGTACAAGACCACGATGGGCCAAAAGAAAAAGACTTGTGCTTCGTACAATACACAACGGACACCCACTTGAGGCATACGTATATGCCCCTGTCTTACTTCTAGGCTCAGACTGAAACTGAGCTTGCCAGCGAACGCACGAATTGAGTGATCTTGGCGCTCCACGCACGAATGTTTGTTCCACTGGCGCGATACTGGCGCGATACCTATTACGACTCGTCCAGATCCAAAGTCCAGCGCACCAAGGCTGACTGATACGATACGTATTTGCAGGTATGCAGCATTGCAGGTGCAGCAGCAGTACAGCGAGCGCGAGTGTGCATACCTGTAACCTACCCAAGCAAAGAAGGAATGGAGCCAGGCCGCAGAAGTACGTAGGTATGTAGATGGCTGTGCCATTGCGTCATGTCAGGCACACGAGGCTGAAGCAGCTGCACGATAAGATTTCCGAGTTATTCCAAATAGATTAAGAGGGTAAGGTATATAGGAAAAAAGAAGGAGAAAAATGAAATATGAAATATGAAAAGAAAAAAGAAAAAAGAAAAAAAAAGACTTTTCTTCTCTCAATATGGTACTGAAGAGTAGGGATTATGTCCAAAAGCTGTATGTAAAGTTAAACACCTTCTCCAAGAGCACATACTGCACGTATGCACGCACGTATGTATGTATGAAATGGTGGTACTCCGTACTCATGCCAGAAACGGCGATGCCTTGGAATGCTCCAACTTCATCATTCAGGACAAATGCTGTGGATCCATCGCATGATGAAGCAGCATACATACCTACCCTCTCTTTCCCTGTCCAGGACTCCAGTACCCGTTTGACAGCGTGTCGTCGACGGTCGACGTCTCATGTTCCCACAACACAAACATCCCCCCTCCCGTAGGTACTGTTAGATCCCCCCATTTGGGCCCTCCCAAAATGATGGCCTACAACGACAGAATATAAAGAAACCAAAGCGCCAACGTTATCCTCCCTGGATATCAAACCGGATTTGGAACCCCCCCGCCTCCGGAGAAAACGACACAAGTCCAAAAGAAAAAGCAAACCCGTGTACGCCAAAAAAAAACATGAAAGCCAAGAGGTGTTGAAAATGAAATCAAGTCAAAAATGGACATGGAAAAGAAAGACGAACAGAGCTGTAGAGAATTATAAAAGAAGATAAATAATGTATAGTGACTGTGACGATTGTGGCAATAAAGAAGAAGAAGATGATGATGATGATGACGATGATGGTGACGATGATGGTGACAAGGATTATCTCTCGAGTCGTTGTTTTCGCGCAAGGTTGTAGAAGAGATGGAAAAGGCGGTGCGCTTCAATGGCACAAAAAGAATTGCGTCTTTCGTGATGCAGCTTGGTTGGTGGTGCGTCAATGCGAGGCTCGATAAGCCGTCTCCGAGTCAGGGATCCTGGTCATCCAGGGTTGAGAACTTGAGGGTGACAGGGCCAAGATGACAGGGTTCCAGGATTCCTGCTCTTCACGAGCATCCGGCCTACCGCATTGAGCCATTCTTTTCCCCATTGTGGCACCCGTTCCGGATTGGGACGGCACATGATATGTTGTCTTGGGGTGTTTTGGGTGTTTTGGGTGTCTTGAGTTTGGCGCCCCACCCGTCAACGACGACACCGAAGCAAGTCAACTTGTGCCACCAAGAACACGGCCTGGAGAGAAGAGAGATCAAAACTCGCTGCCCCGCTTGTCGCTGATCTTGGACTTCGGAGGAGCCCTGCGCTTGCGGCTGCGCTCCTCTTGCTCGATGACAGGGACGGATGCCGGAATGAACTCAACGCCACGGTTTCTGCTGTTGGGTCTGGCGTGTAGCTTGCGGTGATTATTCAAATTATCTTGTCGGTTGAACTGGTTTTTTCCGCAGAATTCGCATTGGAACCGGTTAGGGCCTTCACCATGGTAGCTAAAAGAAAATGTCAGCCAGTGTATACTTCTTGTATGGAATCCCAAGCCCTTATTCCTTTTCCGTTGCATTGTGGGAGGCTTTAGCAAAACTTACGTTTGCTTGTGACGCTTCAGGTGCTCGTTGCGTCGGAAGGCTTTGTGACATCCTTCGTAATCACACTTGCACATGGCTCGGCGAACCACGTCCACACCTGTGCCGTCCTTGCCACCACCGAGTTTGCGGGACTCACGAATGTGTGCACGCTGCAGTTCCGTCGTCTTTCGCTGAACCTCGTGGACCATCATCTTGCGGTGAGCACGGAGCTGGCCGGGGGAAGGAGGGCAATGTAAGTGATAGGCCTGCAAAGGAGACGGCGGTGATTGCCTGTCCAGATCCAGACTCTCCATGTCCATTGATCCTAGACTTCTTTGGGGAAAGAAGGAGACGGGACTCTCGTTTGAACACCATGACGCGGATGAATCCGCTACGTCAGACCCTGAGAGGCTGTGCGAAGGAGTCACCATGAACGATGCTGGCCCCATGGCTGTCGGAGAAATGGTGTACATGGGGAAGGTTCCGGAAGGAGTCATAGACCCCATGGACTGTCTCGATGCCATATTCATGTCGAGCATCTGCTCGTAATCCGACGTTGACAAGCCCTCCACCTTTCTCAAGGGCGTCGAAGAAATTGTCTCGTTAAATGATAAACGTTCGGGCTCTGGCTTGACTGATGCACCAAACATGTATCTGGACATGTGGCATGAGGGTGAAGCCAGCTCTCCATGGTGAGGGCCGCCAAAGGAAGCGTAGTTACCATCGAAGTCGAGTGCGAGCTCGTTTGGCGTGGATCGTCGAGAGGTAGGAGTGAAGGGCTCGTACACAGAGGATGACGCAGAGGAAAAGCTAGTTCCTCTCGAAGGAACAGACATGGGCTGGCTGCACATGCTGAAGCTGTCGTCCATGTCGAACCTGAAATCCGACTCGAACTGCATGGCGACGATGATTGATGGAAGACGAAATGAAGTTGTTTTTTTTGGGGGGTGTATATTAGTCGAGCAAGGGGTGTGGAATAAATGAGGGGAATCTCTCTCGTGCTGTGTAAAAGTTGGGAGAGGGATGCGCCCAGGAGACAGATTGCTAATCCGAAGCTTAAGAGCGAGTTGAGCGAGCACGCTTGGTGTTGAACAAGAATGCCAAGTGCAAGACGATGGAATAACGAGCGGACTGCCAGCGATGAAGGAGTGAATCTGGCCGGGAATGTTTTCTCCATAATCAGAGGAAGGAAGCCCCGGAAGATATACCATCGAGGTGGAATGAGCTGTGGAGGAAGATGTCGACCAGACCAAGACATTCCACAGTGTAGATAGATCGAGAAGACGTTTTGGTGGTGCTGGGAGAGAGACACGCCAAGAGTCAGATGGCGTGTACTATCTGTGCAGGGAAAAGAGTGGATGGCGAGGTGGTTCAAGCTCAACAGATCTCGATGGGGTTGCCGATCGAGGAGGAGGGCGTCGGGGCGGGATTCTTTGTCTGGGACCCGACGGGACCATAGAGTGATGTTTTGGATATTTTTGACCCTTGTTTCAAACTACCTCCAGGCTCCAAGTCGAGGACTCGCTGAGCGGTTGGAGAAGATGGGGAAGGGATGTGAGGCGCAAGCCAAGATTGAACGCGGTCGACGATAGGTATCGCGAGCGGGACGCCATGACGGGCGTCTTTCCGGCATGGAGCACGGCCAGAAAAGGACGGACGAAGCGTGCCTGCAATCTGCATAATAAAGCAGCTGGCGAAGTTGCTGGGATGCGTCGTTCGGCGTCGTTGCTTCGTTGGTAGAGAGAGGTATGTAGGTATGTACATACATACTCCGTAGTCCGTACTGTTAACTTGTCGATGGCCTCGTTGGCCGTTGTTGGAAGAAGTGCATGCATGTGGGTGGGGTCGGTGGACTCACAGCTGGACCCACCTGCGGGTTGGTGCGGGTGGACGGAACTCAGACAGGGTTTGAGGGGCAAGGGTTGGTCCAGTGGGCACTGGGCAGCACATCCTGTGGGGCTCCACCCTGGGAATCTCACTCTACGCCGTCAGCCACGGGTCCGCGCTTCAACGCCTTCACACTTTCGCGCTTCACGCTTCCTCCGCGCTTCGCTTCTTCACGCCGCCAGCACTGAGCACACGCAGTCTGCTGCTTAGTACTCCGTAGACGCTCGGCTTTCTATCCGAGGGACTCCAGTGATGTGCTTGTACCACCATGCTTGCACTTACATACACTGCTCTCGACCCCGTTGACGCTACTCGTTATTTTCCAGCAACCCGTTAGCCAAGCCCTTTTTGCTGGAGCCTGGGACATCATCGCAAGTTAAGGCATATACATACATACCTACCTACCTATGTAACGTAGGTAGGTACTGCACCTTGGTAGAGGAGCCCCTGCTTCTCCTAGTTGTTCGCCGTTTCCTAGTGTCCCACACACTTGGTATCTGACTACCACTGTTAGTAGATGTGCCGAGGTGTCTTCTTGTCACTGCTTGGTCTGAAAGAGGCAAGACTACGGAGTACGGCAAGCCAAGGGAAGCTACGGATTTAAGGCAAGCCAAAGACAAGCAAAAGAGGCAAGCAGGATGATCCCAAAAGGCAAGCCGGTTCCATTGTTCCCCAGCTACTGGCGCTTACCACGTCCGCCTTGCCGACGATCCTGGAAATGGCCCTGTCAAGCCACCGCAATGATGCTCTGATGTCCGCGGCTGCTATTCCCGCTGTTCCTGAGCCAAGGATCCTAGATGTATAAGCCACAGCCGCGCAACCTGGAAACAAGTAAATCAGCGGGGGCGGGGTGAGCCGGAATCTTTCAGTTTCTCTCCGTCCCCTGTGAGGGAGGCAAATTCTGGATGCCATGTCGAAGCTATCGGCGCCACAGGCTCATCAGTCCCTATCGCCGAAGCAATGATCAGCGTGATGTTCAGGAACTTGGCAACCAATTCATGGCTTCTGCCATCTCTGAGCATGAACTGCAGTACATGACAAATATCTCCCGGTGTTCTGATGGATGGCCAATTGGCACAATTGTGGTTCAAAACATTCAGAGTCTGGTGAGACAACTGTTCCTCACCAAGGCGTTCCAGTGTCCACATCGGACGTCGATTGTTGCTCAGTGCGTTAGCCTTGCTACTAAAATTGAGACCACACAGAAGGGCAGAAGGGCATAGGTATCTCTTCTACCCCTCTATTTGCAGTTATTGGTCTCTAACGAGCGGTGCCAGGGAACTCGTCAGTCGACAGTAACTATCACTCACTCACACACACACACGCGCTCACACATGCACTCCAACACTCACTTGCTCACTCACGTATGATCATTACATAGATGATACTGATAGGACCCTTTTCGACCATTATGGCAGCCCTGGCGCGCCTGGCGTACCTGAGTAACGGGAAATAGCAAGGCTAGTCCGGCGCTGCTGTAGGTCTTACGCCGCCATAAGGGGTAATTCAGGAGAATGTTCTACTATACCATCTCTTGCAGGGCACATTGTTGAAATTGTGATACTGTACCTGCAACTGAAGGTAGCCCGCATGTACTTGGCTATCCTAGCTTTTGACTTCCTACAGCCCGTGACTACACGGGAGAAAAACAATTTGGAACCTTCAGCCCAATTCTCTGCATTTTACTCTCGGCGGCCCCCGAGGGAGAAGCTTGAAATACTCGATCGTGGCGCTCAAGCATTGCACCACCGAGTCGTTGGTACTATTGCCATTCTCAGACATGTTCACCTTTCCCCAGCTGCTTATCCATGATGTACCACAGCCGGATAATTCTCCGCCGACCTTGCTCTAGGGACTACGGCGCGGCCACATAGAGGCTTTGGCTCCCATGGAACAACTCATCGTCCCGTGGCTTAGATCGACACGGACGAAAATAGCAGCTTTCTCTTGTTGGTGGGATGCCTGGCCTTTTCTGGCGTTTTTGCCTCAAACATTCAGCAGCCTTTGCTCTCAGACTCTTTGGAGAAGTTCCGCCAATGGGTGGATGGCTGGCTCAGCATGATATCTGCTTTGAGGCTGCGATTATCGATGCTATGTATATCGCGTCATTCTTCGACTCAGTAACAGCCGCAATCGTTGGCAGATGGATATTGCCAAGCGCCGGCTCAACACGCTCGTCCTTGTAGAGTAGAAGCAACCGCGAAATATCTTCGCGACCCTGATACGCCGAATATCCCTCCTTTGTCATTTTGCCCAAGCTCACAACAGCTCACAACAGCTCACAATGGTTAGCAGGCGTGGGCACCATATCCTTCAGCCTGCTGCGAGGCCTCCCCCCGAGTCTCAGCCACTGAGGCGACGAGGTGCTGTAATTTGTTGGACGCAAGCACTATCCATTTTGGCACCTGCCATCATTTTTCTTCGGCTGTCGGTGGGCAGCTCTGTGCGAAGCATGTCGTCGTCATTCGGGAGCCTTTTCCAAATTGTTTCGCGCGGTTGTATCCACCCCCCGCAGAGGGGCTTTCGATCTTATAGTAACTAGCGGATACCATGATCGAATAATGAATTCGACAACCTTCTGGCGGCCGAGGTGGTCATGAATCAACCGAACCTCCAACAGGGATGCCATTTGGAGCCACCACAGGGATGAATAAACTACATAGGTGATATTTCTTCTTGTACTTGAACTGGACGCGGGCTGGCCACTGGATCTACGAAGGGACATAGTGGAAGAGCTGTATCAAGAGCGAAATCCTCCGAAAAGCACCAGACCAGACCAGTCGACGCTACTGGACATGCATCTCAGGGCAAGCCGAATTTCCCTTGTTGAACTTATATGTATACTTGTGCCCTGCAGGCTGCCGTACCCTATCCCTGGGACTGACTCCGCCATCGTCCGCTATCCGCATGGCTTTCCGTCACGGGATGTTAAATAAATCTGTACGCACATCCCTTTACAGGGTCCATCATTGCTCCGAATGAAATCAGCCCCGGTGCATCTCGTCGCCTTTTGAAATGGCGTTACTTTACTTGGCTTTCAGGTACATATTGGATTCGCTGCCAAAGAAAAACTCCAAAGAAACGCATTCACATCGTTCATGTTTGCCCGAGCCGCTGCCCCGTCGTCTATGACCGTCCAGGTCTTGCACAAGTACTTGCGCTAAGCGCGGAATCAGTGATCACCCACCAGACCACTCCTGTTTTTTTGGCAGGGAAAACATCCCACAGATACATATGTATACCTAGGTATGTATGTACCTTACTACCTACAACAAATCCCTGGTCCCCCAACCCCGCAGACTTGTAAGTCTCAAAGTCGAATATCCACAGATTTGCAGCCTACGAATATAGGTAGTGAGCCTCTGAACCGCCGATGGGATAAGGTATTGATGAGGTATGTACTCCGTCCGTACGGAATACTGTACCTATGCTTGAGAACTCGGGGCAACCGCCACGCAACGTGACTTGATTACAAAGAGATGAGTGACCTCTCTGTTCCCTGTGGCATTTTCTTGTTCTTCTTCGCGAGGCTGGGCGGAGAAAATTGATTTGTCTGCCAGCCTTTGTCAACGCACGGAATGCTACACATTCCAGGTCATCTGGTCTTTCTCCTTCCCCTGGAATGGCCGTTCACTGGCACACATCACAGACAGGCATGCTTTTTGTTCCCGACCACAGCGGCTCGTTTCGGATTCAGGCGGCGCGATTGCCGGAATGATGGCCCGCCGTAGCAACTTCCTCCCATCACAGCACTGGGCTCTTATCGGCAGTGTTGGTTACTTCCGGTTTGAACTTTGAGGAGAAGCGCAGACATAGGTATGTATCTTGTTATGAGTAGCTCAGTCATAACCGATGAAGCAGAAACGCTTAGAGTTCGTAAGTAACAACTCGGATCTCAGAGATAAAGTTGAATAGCAAGACTTTGTTTCTATTTCATCTTTTTTTTGTAGGTGTGAAACTGTTATTTTGCGACCACTATACGTCATACATCTACATACCCTCTTTTGTTGTCGAGTGAATTGACGGAAAGCAACAATGCCGTTTCATGGTGACCTCCGTTTACTCCTCGGCAGCATCATCTACGATAGCTGCCAGTTCGCGATCGACATCATCGAGAACCTCATTCATCTCCGCCTCGGTTGCCTCCAGACCCTCAGAGCTCATGAGTCTATTGTCTTTGTCCTCGGCTAAGGGAAAAAAACTCGTTAGCAATCGACCAGTAATACCGAGATTGTGGCTACATCAGATACGCGGCGTGCGTCTTGAAAAAGAAGCATCATCGTGCCAATTATTTCGAGCCTGTGATGCAGCAGATTCCAAAGGGCAACAGAGATAATTCTACTTACTCCTTGCTTCGACCAGCAAGTTCTCCTGGACTTCGCAGTCTGTCAGGACGGAGTAATCCCCGATGACGCATCTCTTTCCCAAGATGCACTTTGTCAATTTGCAGCCCTTTCCGATAACGACGCCGTCCATCAGGAGACACTGAGATAGCTTGGCACCCTCTTTGATCTGACAGTTGGCTCCCACGACGGATTCCTTGATAGCCGTCTTCTCTTCTACGGTCACATTCTCGGCGATCAGGCTATCTGCCTTGGTGATAGTGGTGCGGGGCTTGACACCCTCAGGATAAGCAACCTTCCGGGCGTGTGCAAAGGGAGAGGCTGTCTCAGAGCCGACCTCCTCGATTGATTCGAGCTTGGCTAGTTGTAGTGACGTGGCGAGAAGGAGCTGAGCGGTGTCGACTCGACGGATCGTGAGCGCGTTTTCTTGTCCTACTTGGTTCGAGTGAATGTATGCGAGGAACGGGGGTACGTTCGTGTTGCTTGTCTGTGAGTCAAGTTGTTGTGCCGAGTTCGCGGCAGCGGCAGCTGCTTTACTGGCGTCTGGTGCTTTTCCTGGGCCTTTCGAGTCTGGGCCCAGTGAAGAGCCGACGCTACTCGACATCGAGTCGTTATCGTCTTCTTCGGCCATGCTGCCGCTGCCGCATCGAGTGGGCATCTGCAACTTCTCAGCAAGCCCAGCCTGCCATCCTGCTTTGGCCCACCACCCTATCACGTCCTCTCCAATGCTATCCAGCAGCTCGTTCTCACTGACAAAGTCCATGACCCATCGTGGGAATATGTAAATATGCGCATCGCGATGTGTAGTGTACATTCGCAATCGGGTATGTGCTCGCAGAAGCCCGTGTCGAATCGGCAAAGATTTCTTCTCCTCCATGAGGTCATTCAACGAATCCGTCGGCATAGAATAGACCAATTCCGAAAGAGACGAAAACGCAGATTCCTTATCAATGCCTCCGTTGGAGGACTGCAGGGGTGCTGTGGCGATGAAGTCGGTCTCTTCGCCCTTCACCGGCGTTGATGATTTTGTGTCGTACCAGACTCCCAAGCCTCCGCTGTGGGAAACCTCGGTGCCTTTCGTGCAGTCTCCACCGCCGAGTAGATCTGTCAGACTCGCCGACTTGACCATCCAAGCTTGCAGGAGCTTGTCACCGCCTAATTCGCACACCAAGTCGCACGGGAGGACGACAAAGTCCGACTTGACGAGATCCCGGATCTCCGGCAGGCGGAGGATTTCCGCAGTTCCTGTGTTGAGATCCAAGCCTTGGGGGGAGAGAATATCTGGTCGTGGGAGAGGGAGGCCTGTTAAGAAGGGATTTATGCCGAACGCTGAGTTCATGGCCTTGCCGGCCGACGGAGGGCATATAAGTGTGATATCTGGTCATTATTAGATGATTGTTCACAAGAGCAGCAGCGGAAAACCAACAACGACTGCAAGAGTACCAATCGCGATCTTGAACATGGCGAGAAAAGCCTCGGCATAGACCATTCTATCCCAGTCTAGAAGCGCGTTACAGATGGGAGCCCGGATCATCAGAACGAACCTGTGATGCCCATGCGATGACAAAAGTCAATGGGGTACCAGACCATCGGCCGGTTGGCGATCGGCAGCAGAGCCTTGGGATTCTCATCGGGATTTAACGTAAAGGTCGAAAAAGACGATCCTGGTCCGCAGAGGATGAGCGCCTGAAGCCCCGTTGAGGGCATCGACATGGCGTGGGGCATTGTGAATGCTGCCCCGGTCGCGATTTGGCCACGTGCTGGCGGGATTGTATCTTGTCAAGCAATTTTCGGGGCAACGGGTTTCGCTCTATTCGCTTGATGTCTGACAGTCCAGTTCTCGTTGTTCAGGGTCGGGGGAGCGCAGCCGCTTCTACTGTAGGGGGCTTGTCGTGGAATGGCTTGCGATTTGGCAAAAGAGTCATAGGCAGCATAGCTCGCAGAATTGTTGCCAGCGCCAAAGCCGTTTTGGTGGTTTGCCTTGTAAGTTGTTGGCGCGAGGGGCAGTTGTGGCTGGGCTGGCGTACTGTGGCGGAGGTTTGTGGCTGAGACATACATAAGTACATACTCTCCGTACATACTCCGTACCTGGTGTAATCGATAATGACGGGCCTGTACATACTCCGTACTCCGTAGGCTGTACTCCGTAGGTTGTAGCAAATTACCTAAGCAATGCGTTGCTGGGCTGCGTGATCCGCGGCTCCACCCCATTGTTGACATCAGCGATTAGTCGATTACGCACCAGCCAGTGAGCCACCGCCGGATGCCGAATGCCATGCCGAATGGACCGAATGAGGCTGCTGCATGCGCACACCGTGCGTGACTTGAACCAGCGACAAAGCAACAAGCGACGATATCGTTCTGATTTACAGATAACTTTACCCGCGATTGACAGGCCTCGCGACAGATCCCCCTTTATTGGAGAGTCTCAGCGCATCTCGGGCTGCGTCGCCTAGCTGGACTGCTGTCCGGAAATGCGACACTCCTTTTCTGAATAGATGTCACCAAACGACCGCAGATCCTCGCAGCGAGGAGTCTGGGGCCACTGGGTCCCTCTCGCTGTCACACTCACACTGGCCACGGCCGGGCTGGTCGCCTGGGTATGGAGTCAGCGCGACGAAGAGAATGAGAATGCCGTCGATCACGAGCCCGGCCTGGACTACGACGTCGCGGACTACGGAGACAACCCGCCGTATGGCGCATCGAGCCGCTATCTAAAGGCGCCTGATCAGCAACCGCGACAAGATTCACAGCGAGCCGATGATGTGGTGTCCTACGGCTTAGCCGCTGCTCCCACCGACCTGACCTCAGCGCCCGGATGGGGGGCTCGCATGTCTGGTGCGCTACGAAGAACTCCGAGCCCTCAGCAATTCTTTGATTCGACTGGTAAAACAGTCGCAGCAGGAGTGGCCGCTGCGGGCGCTGTAATGGGCAAAGCACTGGCTTCGATACGTGAGGAAGACAAGGCCTATGGCGAGAACCCGTGGTCTGAAGAGGCTGATGCTAAGAAGGAGCGTGCTCCCACTTCCCGAGATAAGAGGCGAAAAACAGTCGCTATAGTTGTCTCGGCCGATACAATGGTATCCGACTTTGACGGCGACGACACACATGAACTAGCTGTAGGTTCCAAACCACTTATCAAGAACGCCAACGTCCGACGCGCCGAAGCTGATAGAATCCCAGTCCATTTTATCCCATATCCCTCGGCACAACGAGTTTGATAAGATCAAGCTCTACATTTTGATCTATGCTCCTGATTTGAAGGAATCGGCATTGGACGATTGTGAGTTTCCGTCAACATCCTTTAGCATAACGTTGTCTAACATTTTATGATGATCAAGCCCGGAAGGCCGAGAAAGAGACGAAGAGCCCATTGTAAGTCAAAAAAACCGTGCGCCGACAGAACTTTTACATTGTTTCAATGCTGACAAGGTCGGATCAGGATTTCTCCCGCGAACGCAGCGTATCATGCAGTGTACTCTGAAGCCTTGACCCTGGTGGACAAGGAAACTACGATTCTACCCTTCACCACACCGCACGGCCATACTCATATCCTTCGCCACATTCTACCCGACGTCTTGTATCTCCAGGAATCTCTGAGTGGCGAGAACGGCAGCATAGTGGACAACCTACAAACTTGGATGCGACAGGATATCCTTCTCGTTGTCGGCGCTGAGAGGGGATCGGGCGGTTTGGCAGACAGCGAATCCGAGGCCGAAAGGACGTCCGGACTTCACAAGTGGTGGCAAAGACCTGAGCGAGTTGGACGCGGACGTGGCGTTGTGGTGGTTGATGGCATGCGGGTTCATGACGACTGGGTTCGGCGAATTCAGGGACGAGAATGAGACACGATTTACATGGTACATAGCTGGCTATTTGGGTTTCTGGGTAATGTTTCATTGGTGGTTTATGCATAAGTGTATGCATTGATTGGTTATTTGATGACTGGTAGATCGGAAGATTGCTTGAAAACCCTCCAGTTTGTGCTCATATACCTATGTATGTGCCTCTATGCATTTGTTCAACACTTGGCCTAGGAGGCAGGTAGGTACATATGCAAATCAGATCACTCCTTCGGAGATGGCGGCTATACGTCAGTTCAGGTCAAATACATAATAGGGCACGTGATATGTGGATGCGCGACGACGCAAGTTGCGGCACTGTGGAACCTCAATCGATCATAACCTTGCACGCGTAGCGTCGCTTGCTTCATAATAATTCATAATAGCTTCAGAAGCGTCACGCTTCTCGTTTGTCTATCTGTCGTGGTTCACTAACAAATCTGTTGCCTGACCTTCTTTCATCTCTTGCGCTAATGGCTTGATCGAGCCTGGCTTCATTGGCTGTTTTCGGAGTCTAACAAACTCCAGTCCTCCGCGACCCACTACCTTGTTACTCCGTGTAATGAGTCTTGCTGGAGGTGATACATATCATCACATCACCGATACGCACCGACCGTCAACTCGCCATCTCCATCAATATCCGTCGATATAATATCGTCAAAGGGCCGTTCGACCCAGCTCGTTTCTGAACACTTGCGCTCATAGCATCCATAAACAGCGATCAATCTGCTGTGCGCTAGGGAATCGATCACTTGCCGCGAGCGGCATCGCGAGCCATCATGGCCCCCGGCAGCCCTGTCGTCGTGCAGCAAAATGGCACGGCCAAATTTAAGCGACCTGTTCCACCTGGCATTCAGACGAATGGTGCCTTGACGCTCAACACATCGCCGTCACCATCTTTTCCAAATAGAAACACTCCTGCTAGCGCCAAGCAGACCCCGAACTCGGCGGGCGATCGATCCATCACCGCTTCCACGATACGCCCGATACATCGAGCGCGACGCGAGACTTTGAGTTCTATAGCAGGCAGAAGTTCACGCAATAGCATAAGCATGCGCGCCGGCTCATGTTCTGCTGAGACCGGTCATCATGAAAGCGGGCCTCCGCCCTTTGGTAGGCTTTGCCTCCCATATATCCATCTGTATTCACTCGAAGGGCGATCAGCTAATCTGGATACGGTGTGTTGCAGCTCCGACGGCCAGAGATATACTACGTAAATTCAGCGGCTGTCCGCCGTCATTAGTTGTCCATCTTCACGCGAACGGCTTCCGGTTTGACGCACAAGACGGAATGTTCAAATACTCGTCACCAATGAAGATCTTCATTGAGCATCTCAAATCACGAACAATACCGCATGACCTACTACCTCAGTTCATCGAAAACAATGTTGCTTTCTATGACGGGACTCTCATCGTTCAAGTCTACGACCACATGTCGAATGCACAGACTAAGAACGTCGCGAAACCCACGTCAACATCCAACAGTGTTTTGCCTAGCTCTATTCATAATTACAGCCAGTATACAACACCATCTCCATACGCTTCGTTCCCCAAAGATGGACAGGGACTGGATAATGCAACAGATATCAAGGGCGTCGCTGACGGGGCAGAGAAAAAGCAAGTCGGCATCAAGAGTAAGGAGGCTATGCCAGCCCCTGCTAAGCCAACCGACTCGTCGGAGAAAAAGATAACACAACCTCCCCGGAAATACACCTGCGTTCTGTTCATGACTCCGGAGAGTTTGCAGAAGGACTTACAAATAAAGGTCAGCACGCCTCAAGGCTCCAGGAAGAGAGCTGCCGATTCGCCCCCCCCTGGTCAACCGTCGACCCCGTTGTCGCTTATGCCGCCTACGCCAACCTTCAATTCCATGCCGCCACCGCTGTCTACCAAGCGCGTTAAGAGGGAGAAGATGGAGCTGGAATATGACGACATCCATGCTGCCGAGGCACAAATACTGCTAGCAACGCATCCTCAACTTTACTTAGAGCCGACCTATAGTGTTGAAGAAACGATTGCACTGCTCGACGCATTCGCCGATCCGCGCCACTCCGAACCACCACCACAGCCCAAAACTCGTAAGAGGACGGTCGCCGAGATGGCTGCTGATGAGGCGGCGGCGGCAGAGCAAGAAAGATATATGCTGACGCTGGATGAACGACTGGGTGGAACTTTTTCACCCGCTCAGGGCGCCAACGGAGCCGATGCAGAGACACAACCTGGAGCAGCTACGTTCGAACCGAGATTCGAGAGATTCAAGCTGATCGAGGAGCTGCGAAGGACACAGGCTGAGAAGAGGGAAGAAGAGAGAATCAAACAGCTGGAAAATGATCGACGACTACAGCTCCAAAGACAAGAGCAGATAATGCAAGTCCAGAGACAACAGGCAGAGGCCGAACGCCAGAGACGTGAGGCTGCGCTGCGCGAGAATCAGATGCGACAAGAGCAACAAAGGCAAGCTTTGGCAGCACGTAATGCCGCCGCCGCTTCTGCTGCTCAAAGTCAGGCTCAGGCCCAGGCCCAGGCTCAGGCTCAGGCTCAGGCACAGGCACAGGCACAGGCACAGGCACAGGCGCAAAGTCAGCAGCAACAGAAGCAAATCCAAGCATCACAGCCGCAGTTGAAACCAGCCCAGCATTCTCATCCGACGCAGAAGAATATGGGTGCCAAATTGTCCAGCGGCATGGCGGCGGGTGGACAGAACGCGATGGCTAAGAACATGCAAGGAGCCGCTCAACCTCGATTTCAGACGCAGATGGCACAAGCTACCTCTGTCCCATCGCCGATGATCATTCAAGGAACGCCAAAAACTCAGTCTTCACCCATGGTGAACAGCGTGCCCATGCAACCGACCAATTCCAGCTTGGTGAACAGCCCTCCACGACCGCCATCCGTTGTTCAGAACGGCCAGATGGCAGTTCCTATGGCGCACAACATGTCCGCCAGGGGCAGTCAGCAGAGTCATCCTTCCGTGACTCCTCGCATGCCCAGCTCGACCCCTAACATGGCTCACGGCACGCCCATCAACCGCCAAACTATGTCGGCTACGCCACGGATGTCGCAAGCAAGCCCGCCGCCGAATCTGATGGCGCAGAATCCACAGCAAATGGGCCAGAATATCATGATGAACCAGCCAGGCATGAACCTCAATCAGCAACAGATACTTGCCGCGCAGATGCATCAACGAGCTCTTGTGCAACAACAACAGCAGCAGCAGCTGGCTGCTTTACAGAATGGTGGTGCCAACGGTGGCATAAATACGCAAGGAATGACGCCCCAACAGCAACAGCAGTTCATGCAAATGATGCAACGACAAGCAATTATGCAGCAACAGCAACAACAACAGCAGCAGCAGCAGCAACAACAACAACAAGGTGGCATGTTGACACCACAGCAGCAGCAGCAGCTCGCACAACAGTATGCCCAGTTGCAGCAGAATATGCAGAACAACCAGCTGAGGCAAATGACGCCGCAGATGCAGGCACAGATCCAACAGATGGCAAGGATGGGTCAGATGGGTAACCCGATGCAGAGACAGGTTAGTGGGCAGGTGATGAATGGCAACAACGCAAACATGCAAGCGTTTGCTGCCATGCAAATGCAGCAGCAGCAGCAGCAGCAGCAGCAGCAGCAACAACAACAACAACAGCAGCAGCAACAACAGCAGCAGCAGCAGCAGCAACAGCAACAGCATCATCCACAAGGGCAGCAGCAGGGCCCGCCTCAACAGCAACAGCAACCAATGGGCGCCAATCCTTTGCAGGCGCAGATTCAGATGCATGCTCGGCAATTCTATGCGCAAATGCTACGAAATGCAGCGGCCAAATACGGTGGAGCCGAAAACGTTCCTGCAGAAGTACTCGAGAAGATTAAGCAGGCTTCAATCGTCCAAGCTCAGCAAGTCATTCAGCAAAATATGGCTCAACGACGGGCTCAGATGATTTTACAGCAGCAGCAGCAGCAGCAGCACCAGCAGCAGCAGCAGCACCAGCAGCACCAGCAGCACCAGCATCAGCAACATCAGCAACATCCGCAGCATCCACAGCAACAGCAACAGCAGCACCAGCATCAGCAGCAACAACAACAGCACCAGCACCAGCAGCACCAACACCAGCACCAACAGCAACAGCAACAAGCCGCTATGCAGGGGATGGGCGGCATGATGGGCCATCAAGGACTGTAAAACATTGTAACGACTTAAGTATTCCCGAATTCAAGGCACGATGATGCGCAAAGAATACGATGACGACATTTCATATTGGGTGGCTTCCCTTGGAATAGAGGTTGGACTCACGGAGTTTCTGGCGCAAGCTCATGTGTTACTAGCATTTCCTTCTTCGTTGATATTTCCATTAACGTCTTTACTCTATACTTCTTTTCTTTGCTTTCTTATATCCCCTTTTGTCTTTCTCAACTCGTTTGTCTGTTCATTTTCCTACTTTGTCGGGTGTCAAACAAAAATCGTTGTCACGAGCGGATTCGACGCGGTAATTGGGATACCCCATTGAATTGTTTCCGAGATGCATTCTGATCGTGTTACAACGGTGAAAAGGGGTCACGGCTTACAAGAGGCTTTCCTGTACAGAGATTACTGGTTTCTTGTTTCATTAAGGCGGAAGTAAATTAGGAGTCCCAGCATGGCGTTGGCAGATTGTTTTGGGGCGGAAGACTGGATATTGTACGCTAGACGCTGTCTACCTACCTTAGGTACCTATTTTGCATGCAACTCAGGAGGCTGAAGCCATTTGAGAAACATATCAGTGAACGCCTGACGTCAACGTGCGAATACATGTATGTATGTACCTACCTACGTACCTAGAACGTGACAATATCACGTGCGGATCTCCACAGGAGGTTACCTTAGGACCTTAGGTACCTCCTAGTCCCGGGCCCCGGCCTCGAACAGGCTCGAAGGCTGGCTCATTGCATGGCACAATTACGCAACCTTGGAAGGAAGCTGATGACGGTGCAGAGTCAACCGTCAACCGAGAGCCCGCCACCATTTTCCTCCCAACGACAGCTTTCATTCGTATCTCCACCGTGACCTTCTCATCGACATCTCATCGAGAAGCTCAGGGGACTTGAGTGGGGCTCGTGTTTCGTTTCTTATTCATCTTTTTCTTCATCCGCATAGCATATCCCTCCGCATCCCACGAACAACCGCTGCCTCCCTTTCGGGGCCGTCCGCCATTGTTCAATCTATCGTTCAGCACGCGTACACACAGACCTCTTTTTTCGATCCGATGCATCCGCCTTCAGTAGTGGCAGTCTTGCTGCCGGTCATGCTGGCGCCGCTGCCCAGCCTGGCTCTGCTGCACTGCGAAAACATCCTTATTGACGGCTACAAGTTCAACCTGGAGAAACTCAAGGGGCCGCATTCGGTCGTGACGTCCAAGTATGATTCGATGACACACACATATCACAACACGACATATACCCTTGATGTTTGTGGGCCACTGAAGAAGAGCGGCAAGAGTAAATCGAAGGAAGAATGCCCCAATGGCACGAGAGGTATGTTGACCATTTTTATCCATCAGCTAGACCCTAGCGCACGGTTATTCCGCGTAGAGATGTCGATTCCGGCCATGACGCTAAGTTTCACTATCAGTATGCGCTATTCAACGACTGATTCAAGGCGAAACCGATGTCGTCGAAACTGTGACCGCTATTGCAGGTGCGCTAGAGAATGTGGGCGGGTCGCAATTTGAATACGAAGCTACCAGGCTGAACGGCAGTGACTCCAACAGCGACGCACACAAAGAGGGGCTGCGGCTGGTTCTCAAAGGTGGCAAATATCCTCTCGATGCACCTCTGAAAGAGCGCCGCGAACAAAAGGCCATTGTGGAGTTCCTGTGTGATGAAAAAGAAGGGACCGAAGGAGAGTGGACGGACTCGGAGGACCAATACTCGGAGAGCGAGATTCTTCGTCGACGCGATGACAGGAAACATGATAAGAGGGACGATGGAGACAACGACGGCGGCAACCAGGACAAGTCTTTTCCGGAGCACCAGTTGAAGAAGGAAAATGCGGCATTGATCTGGGAGAGCTACGGCCCCGAAAAAGACGCCGACGTGTTGCGACTGACCTGGCACACCAAACACGCGTGCGAAAAGCGAGAAGGAAACGATGGCGATGACAAGAAGGGTGATGGTGGTGATGAAAGCACCCATTGGGGCTTCTTCACCTGGTTTGTTGTCATGTAAGTCATGAGATCTGGGGTCGAATCGAGACTGCCCCGTAAGTTTAGTTGACAAAGCCGGTGCTTCGTGCTAACAGAACGATCAGTGTATTCCTGGGTATTGCTTCCTATCTCATTTTTGGATCTTGGCTCAACTACAACCGTCACGGCGCACGAGGCTGGGACTTGGTGCCACATGGCGACATGATTCGTGATATTCCATACTTGTTCAGGGAGTGGATCAGACGCGTGCTCAACACGGTCCAGGGTACAGGAAGCCGTGGAGGATACAGCGCGGTCTAGGACGGTGCGTTGACAGATTGGACGGAGGAGCAGCAACAAAGGCTATGAGCGAAAGACGAGAGCTTGGCGTTCTTCTCTTCGCGGCGCTGGCGCCGTGTCTAGCCTTTCTTGCTGCGTGGGATTAAGCGGCGTTTCGGGGTGCGTAAAACCAAAGGTTTCGCGATTTCGCGACTGTACAAAATTATGCCAGAAAGTGGAGGGCCAATTCGTCCTCCGTTTCTCGGCGGAACTATGGCTAATGACTAGGCGGGGGGTATGAATCGATGCAGCTGTATTTAATAGAGAGCATTAGTTCTGTAAGCACTGGGTAGTAGGTACATAGCAGACGATACCTCCATGCATTACATGATGTATGTATAGCTTCAAGCGTGTTGACGTAGTCGGGCGCCTTGTTCTGCCCGAGGGTGGGGATGTTCGGCTTCAAGTTGCATGTGGAACGCCAATCCGAACTATTCCCGGGATTCCCTTGGTCATGTTAGATATTCTGGCCGAATAACGGAGTATTATCGATAGCGCGAACCCGCAAAGAACTTCATGACACACCCGGCCTTCGGCCCTTTTTCCCATAATCACACGCCGCTGCCGCTTCACACATCGCGATATCACCCCTCACCCGTTGTTGCCCGCTAGAGACTCGATAAACACCACCGGGTCCCCATTTGACGGCCACTCTACTTCCCTGGAATCCAATTTCATCCGGTCCAACTTCTTGGGCCCATGCGAGACTTGGAAGAGTAGGAGAAAGAAAGCAACGGGAAAGGAAGGGATCAAATAACCAATAACCCCCGGTGCGCAATCCAGAGAAGAGGCGAAGGGGAAACGCACCAAGTAGACGAACAGGATCGAAGTCGAATTTGAAGCGCGCCATCCCCTGCATCGCCCTTCTCCAAGAAAAAAAATAAAAAAACGATACTCTCGATATACACCACCACGGACACGATGAATATGGCTCCGAAATTGGCGCTCAGTCGCGCATCTGTTGCGCTGGCTGGATCGTCATGGTCCTCTGCGGGCGTGGCCCATCGTCGGGCATATGCCTCTGCGGCTGCGTCGGCGTCTTCGCTTGCGGAGGGGATGAAGAAAAGTATTGCTGTACGGTCTATTCATTTCACCTCCCTCTTTTTTTTATGCCTCTATTTGTAGCACACTGCGTCACAAAGCAGTATCTTCTAGCCAGAGAGAGAAACTGGTCGGACTCCAACGTGGAGATCAAGGCTAACCTCCCTCGCACAATAGAGAGACGCCGCACTACCGAATCCCGACCCGGGCGCTGATTCGCCCTCGGCGGCTATGGTCAAAGATCATGCTCCGTACATGGTGGCTACGTATGCCCGGCCGCCGCCTGTGTTTGTGCAGGGCGAGGGCTCGTGGTTGTGGGATGTGGAAAATCGAAAGTATCTTGATTTTACGGCGGGGATCGCGGTGACGAGTTTGGGGCATGGGGACGTGGAGTTTACGAGGTTGCTTTCTCAGCAGGTAAGCATGCACAAATCGGAAAGGTCGCATAGAACTAATCAGGGCTGTTCCAGGCAAAAACGCTCATTCACGCATCCAATCTGTACTACAATCCCTGGACGGGCGCGCTATCCAAACTACTCGTCGAAAAGACAGTAGAGTCAGGTGGCATGCACGACGCATCAGCCGTATTCATCTGCAACTCCGGATCCGAAGCCAACGAGGCAGCCATCAAATTTGCACGCAAGACAGGCAAAGAGCTCGACCCGTCAGGACAGAAATTCGAGATCGTGTCTTTCAGCAATGCCTTCCACGGGCGCACCATGGGAAGTTTGTCCGCTACGCACAACACCAAGTATCAGAAGCCGTTTTCGCCCATGGTGCCCGGCTTCAAGGAGGGCGCCTACAACGACATAGCAGGCATCCAGAACCTTGTGACGGCCAAGACGTGCGGTGTAATTGTGGAGCCTATCCAAGGTGAAGGCGGCGTGATTCCTGCCAGTGACGAGTTCCTCATCGCGCTGGCGAGGCGGTGCCGCGAGGTGGGCAGTGTGTTGATCTACGATGAGATCCAGTGCGGCATGGGCAGGACGGGTTCACTGTGGGCGCACGCGTCGCTGCCACGTGAGGCGCATCCGGATGTGCTGACTACAGCCAAGGCCCTGGGGAATGGCTTCCCTATTGGTGCCGTGGTGGTGAATCGTCACGTTGCTGAGAAGATCAAGGTCGGTGACCACGGCACCACGTTTGGTGGGAACCCGCTTGCATGCCGCCTGGCGCACTACCTTGTGTCGCGGCTCTCGCAGCCACAGCTGCATAAGGATGTGCTCGCCAAGTCACAGCTCTTCCAGAAGGGCTTTGAGAAGCTGCAGAGCAAGTTTCCTGACCTGGTCAGCGAGATCCGCGGCAAGGGTCTGATTCTCGGATTGCAGCTGAGTGAGGACCCGAGCGCTATTGTCAAGGCTGCGCGCGAAAGGGGCCTGCTGGTTATCACGGCGGGTGTGAATACTCTGCGCTTTGTGCCGAGCTTGCTGGTCACTGAGGAGGAGATTGCCGAGGGGTTGAGGATTCTGGATGAAGCTATGCAGGTGACTCGGTAGATGGAGGAGGCTGGCGGTGTAAGCACTTTTATTGGACGCGCAGGCATTGAAGGTGTCAATTGTACATATATACACGCAAATATAACATATACATAGCTATGCATACATAGAAGCCCTCAAATCAAGTTATTCTTTTTGACTTTGTAAGCACATATGTTCGTATAGCGACCAGCGCAAAGTGGACTTGTCTCATGCTGAGCCAAGTTGACAGTTTCTGACGACGAGAGCGATTCATGTTGGTGCGCCGCATGGCAGGCAGGATAGGCCACCTACGCACGTGTTTACACATGGGCGTCGTTCATATTTGAACAGAGGTGTAGTTCTAAACAAGATCAGTAATGGAAGTGGTATATAGCAGACTTGGCCAGGGACATCATGCCATTTACACGAACACAGCCCTTGCCTTCTATTTTGTGTGTATTCTCCGTACCTGACCTTTCATCTGATACATCCATCAACCCCTTTGATACCAAAAATACCCTCCTATCGTCATTCGGATACGCAAGAAACACTCCCAGGAATTCAGGGTGCTCAACAAAGTACGTTCCAACCGCCTGCCGCCCCGCAGCTCCCAGTTCCTCACCGAAATCCGTGACGCAGATCTCAATCGCCCGCCTCATGAGATCCACACTCTGTGAGATCGAAAACAACCTCAAGCCATTCTCAAAAGACGCCGCCTGACTACGTTGTGGTAGCAGTTGGTCGAGCCTACGGTGACGGCGTTTTGGTATTGGTAAGTCTGCGAACTTGCGCGCCTGCGTACGTGTATCTGGACCTTGTATTGACTGCTGGGTAGGTGTAATCGCATCCCGCGCGCCTGGAGTCGACGGCGTACTATCCGCGCGCGGGGTCGCCGGCGGCGCTGTATCAGGGGTATCTGCCTCGTCGACCTCTTCCTCGCGACGACGCTTCGAAACCCTTGCGCCCTCGATGTCCTCACCCGTTGGGCATGCATCTGGCCAAACTTTCTTCATGAGAGAGTTAACCCAAGGGATACCCTTGGTGCGCATCGTCTTCACTTTGTCGCCGTATTTCCTCTCGAATTCCTCCCACTGCTCGTCCGTCGTCTCGATGATTCCGGTCTCATCGTCGTAATGGTTCCCAGACCGGGTAATCAGTGTCAACGCCCTTTTCGTGTCCGTTTCGAGGGACTTGAACTTCGAGGTCAATGACGCGATCGACCATACAGTGGTAGGGAAATCCTCCTTCATACGCGGCAGTACAACTTCCAACAGTTCTGCGCGAGCCACAGCCTTGTTGCTTCTCCGATACCGTGCGCCCTCATCCAATGCAGTCACCAACGCCTCGAGAAATACCCGCGTTTTACGCAGATCCCACAAAATCCTCGGTGTTTTCGATGACTTCACAGACTGCGAGGCAGGGGGCGGCTGGGTCGCAGGTGGGATATTAGGCTGCGGACGCGCAAATGTATCGGGTCCCGCGGTCTCGGCGTCGGCGTGACCATTTCCGTTGCGTCGGGAAGACTCTCCGTCAGCCTCTAGCTGTTGCTGCATCAGATCGTTGACGGTAATAGCAAACCAGTCCGCCATGACGATGTTGGAAGTGACACAGAACTTATTAGAATTTACTATGTACATACTCTGTACCAAGATCCAATCCTGCAGTCGCCGTTCCCGTCATTTCGGGCCCGGAAAAACGTCTCTACGATGTACCTCGGTCATTCCGTCGGTATCCTCAGTACTTCATCACTCTTCAATCTTGGCTGCATTTGTCACTTTCGCACAAAAATCCTGCTCCAAAAAGGGGCGTAATAAACGTAGCTTATTAGAAAGTTACACCGCTAACAACACAACGCAATTTTTGTCGCAAATTTCTAAGATAAACACACATATCCCAAATCAACACACGGCATGCGTCTTTCCCGTCTTGCCCTGCAACGAATGCGTCTCGTCCTTCCCAAAGATTAGCATTCGCAGAAGGAAAAAGTGTAAATGAAAGAGCAAAAGAGGACATACCTTGTAATGATGGGTATTCTTCTGATGTGAGGGTTTCGCCCGGCCAGAAGGTTGGTGATGCGTGCGCATCGTTTGCTCCTGCTTCTGGACCGTCTCCTTGTCCATATCCTCGAGCAGCCCAAGACACAGCTTGATATCCGAGAGGAGCAAATCACAGCGCGCCCGGGAAAAGTCCTCGCGCACCACGACGCGCAGCATCTTCATCTTATTCGTGCTGGGCGCCATAGTGTAGGCGGGGACGACCCAGCCGTGGAATCGCAGCTGGCGTGCGAGGGAGAACTCATCGTAGTGTCGGTCAGATCGGCCCTTGGGCCCATCGTCGGGTCCGCTGAAGCGGAAGGCCACGAGAGGGAGGCCCTTGCCCGAGGACTCGGACATGATGACGAAGCCGAGAGCCTGAAGAGAGGTGGCGAGGTGGTCGGCGGTGCGGGTGAGGTTGCTCATGATGGAGCGATAGCCCTGCTTGCCGAGGCGGATGAGTTGGTAGTACTGGCCGATGATCTGGGAGGCGCCCTTGGAGAAATTGAGCGTGAAGGAGGACTGCTGTGCGCCGAGGTAGTCGATATTGAAGACGAGATCCTCGGGCAGGTACTCGGGAGCGCGCCAGAGTGCCCATCCCACGCCCGGATAGACGAGGCCGTACTTGTGGCCAGACACATTGATGGATACGACCTTTTCGCAGCGGAAATCCCATTCCAGATCGGGCACGATAAACGGCGCGACGAAGCCTCCGCTCGCGGCGTCGACATGGATCGGCACGTTAATGTTTCTCTCTAACAGCAGGTCGTTGACGGCTTTGACGTCTTCGTAGTGTCCCGTGTAAGTCGTCCCGAGGATGAGCACGCACCCAATCGTGTTCTCATCGCACTGCGACACCATCTCCTCCGGGTCGATGACGAAGCGCGTCGGTGTGCAGTTGATGAACCGGTCCTCGATCTCGAAATAACGTGTTGCCTTTTCCCAGCACACCTGCACGGCCGAAGACATGATCAGGTTAGGCCGCTCGGCGCTCTTGCCCTCGGCCTGCCGCCGCATCTTCCAGCGGCGCTTCATGGCCAGCACCGCCAGCATGATGGCCTCGGAGGAGCCGACTGACGAGGTGCCCACGGCGCTGCCAGATGGCGCGTGGAATAGGTCGCCGATCATGTTGACGCAGCGGGTCTGGATATCGGCCGATTGAGGGTACTCCTCGTAGTCGATGAAGTTTTTGGACAGAGCGTCGACCATGAGTTTTTCTGCTTCATCTTCCTGCGGTGTGTCAGTACCCGATCTGTTTGAACTTATTCACATGATTCATTTTCTTGGAAAGCAATGATGACTCTGGATGTGATCCGTTGAACTCAAGACTCTCAAGAGTCGCAATGTTCAGTGACGGGAGTTGACTACTGCCTCTGAGCCGTGGCACCACATTACCAGAAAACATTGACTCAACATGGAATGAAAGAAGAGGGAAGAATAAAGGAAGACGAACCATATATGTTGTCACAAAAGAAGCCAAGCTACACTCGACCAAAGCTCTCATCAGTCACATATTTCTTTCCTAACTTTTGCCCCTCATCCCTCATAATGCTGTCCACTTACCCCTCGTGTGGTGCCCCTCCCGAGAAAAGAAAGAAAAAAGACTTACTTGAGCTTAGGATTATTGTCCATACTGAGATCATCTCTGATCATACTGTAAGCTATCTCACGCGGCATCGCCTTCTCAGGCATCCTGAGCCGCGGCAGGTCCTGCTCCGCAAAGCGCGATCCATATACGCTGGTGGTAAATTCGTCGGCCTCACTGGTCAGCTTGAGGAGAGTGTTGGCCTCGTTGGCCTGGTGTGCGCCGGAGGCGGAGGCATTGGCGTCGTCGCCGTGGACAGTGTGAAGGTGTACCATGGCGAGTTACAACGTGATGATGAAGAAGAGGATCTAGAATTCGTAGTCGTTGTGGTTCGGAGAGCAGATTGAATTTGACGACACACGGCTGGAGGGTGTATGACGGCACGAGAATATAAATCAAAGCTATCAGGTATGTAGAATTGTAGATGCCAATTCAAATTTCAAGCTAATTACCGCACACAGATATGACAGCACCGACGGCGTCCATCCATCACGTCATACGGTCATTCACTGTAAAACTAGCGTACCCGTCCCGCACCGCCACATCGTATCCGTGTTGGGCCCCCGCCGCTAACTTCTAAGGCATCACCTTAAGGTACCTAAGGTATGTACTCCGTACATAGATTACGGTACCTATGTACCTGCCGTCCGGAGTACCTAGATATGTATGTATGTACATGCTGTACATACCTACCGTGCATAGGTACCTATGTACTATGTATGTACGGAGTACCTATGTATGTATGTATGTATGTACTTGCTTCTGCACAGAAGGTATGTACGTACCGGCGGTGAGGATGTAATTAAGCGAAGGCAAAGGTTCCTTCAACTTCCCACAGACGCTCACACAAATCGACACGTTCTTCAGGAAGCTGACATGGTCTCAATATTTTTGAGGTTCGCGGTGACCATTCCGATTATCATTCAGGGCCACGAATGCAAATTATCGCTTTACAATTCGTCACGATAGATAACTACCTATTCCATCCACGATGCACTAATTGGCACTGGGTGGGTGTTATTAATCGATAGCTCGACCGAGCCTTGTCCTCTACTTGTATGTATCATACAAGTTACAACTAACTTCACATCTTTGTACCTTACACTCCAGTGTCAGCGGCAGAACATCGCCTCATCTCGAAAAGTGTTGCATAAAGAGATGCATCAAAAAACAGCCAATGAGGCTTCTCGATGCGTGAGGCCTGCTCGTAAATGATGTACATATATATATAAACGGCAGTCACTCAGTTGTCCGCCCCTATCCCCGTCAACCCGCCAGCCAAACCCTCCATTCTCCTGCCCAGCAAGTCATCGGTGCTTTTCAGCTTGACCAGACTCTTTTCCTTGCTCAACACTCGTTTCTTGACTTTCTGCGTCCCGTTGACTTTGCCCTGCGACGGTGGTTCCGCTCCCCCATCCTCGGGTGAGACGACGGAGCTTCGACCTCGGCTGACTTTGGTCATGCTCATCTCCAAAGGCTTATCCTCTTCCCCGCTTGACTCTCCCAGATGCTGATGCTGGAGCTGCCGTTGCTGCGGCTGATGATGATATTGGGTCATCTTGTCCATGGTGGGTGTTGAATTCGCCGGCCGCTGGTTCCTGGTGCGCGCGTGCTCCGCTTCCAGAAACAGCTGCTCAAACCAGAGCACACAGCGGTCAAAGTGCTTCCAGGCCGGGGGATATATGCCCGGAAACTGCATGAAGCCGTGAGACACTCCTGGAATGAGCGCCACCTCTGCGGCCTCCTTGTCGTCGAACGCACGCCTCTCTTTCATTGCCACCTTTTCCTTGGCTCTTCGTAGTCGGCCCGCGAAGATGACTGTGTCGTCAACGAGGGGGTCTCGCTCACCCGTCATGAAGTACGTCTTGGGGAATTTGGCTAGGAGGTTGTCGGGCGCGAGAACGGGACTTAGGAGGTAGTCCTGTGAGAAATCGGGTCGGTTGTGTCGTCCGATGTAGAGAATGATCATGGCGCGCATCATCTCGGGTGTCAAGACACGATCGTTAAAATAGGATATCATGGATGAAGTTGCCAGTCGCGTCTGCATTGGCTGGGAGTGGTGAGACATGCTGTCCGAATTTTCCAGCGCGCCCTTGTTGTCTTGACTGTGCATCAAGCTCGAAGGTCCGGTGTGCGAGAATTGGGTTCGAGTGACGCAAGACTCGGTCGGGCGCGAGAGTGGATTTGACGGCGAGGACAAGGGTGAGGGCGAGGGCTGCATTTCGTCTTCGTCGTCTGAATGATGGGGCGTGCCAACTAGTTGGTTGTATTGCATGCTTTTCCGACGCGCAATCTTCTTGTTCGTATTGCGCATTTTGCGATCACGAATTAGAGACATTTGCTCGTCTGTCATCCAGTTTCCTATATTCATGTCCAAGGCAGGATAGAAGCACACGAGACCTTCGGGTGCAGGCAGCGACCCTCGTCTGGAAAGTCGTCTGAACTCGTCGTCGTTTGTTTCCAGAATCATCAAGGTCGCAGAAACAGAAAGATTGCCCCCGGCGCTGTCACCCGTGATGACGATACTCGGTATGTCCTGACCGGATAGTCCTATGCATCGACCCCTGGTGTTGATGATAGCATCGTATACATCAAAAATTTCGTTCAAGGCGTAAGGATACGGAAACTCGGGTGCTTTCTTGTAGTCTAAGCTCAGAATAGGTAGACCAGACTTGGATGCCCATGCCAGCAGCTTGTCGTCGTTGCACCGAGGATCCATAGCAACGAAGCCGCCGCCAGGTATATCCAGCACCAATCTGCTATGGTGCACTAACTCCGCCAGTGGTCCATCAAAGTAAAGCCAGCCAAGTACAGGTTCCTTATAGTCGCTGTTCGATGGTCGCGGGATTCGGATTTGTCTAGGCGGCCATCTTGTGAATCGCGGCCTCATCAAGCGCTGCAACACGCTGAGATAAGGTGACGTGCCTTTGTTCCAGGCAACCCGAAGGTGCTCAATGGTCATCATGCCACGAACTTTCCGGACCTTCTCATCGGCCCTTTCTGCTGCCACGAGGTAAAAGATTGAGAACACGATGCTGGCAAGATCCCGCAACCATGTGAGCTTGATCTTCATTGCAGTCCAAAACCCAGCATCCAGCGCAGTGAGCACCCATGTTGCGCGGAAATACGTCGAATCGTACATGTTGGCCATGGGCTCAGGACTCGCCAGGCCGACCAGGGCGCTAAAGTTTCTGGCAGCATAGAGGTAGATGAGCGTCAAGGTGGTTATCTGCCATGCTGTAAGGCGGCGCGTAAAGAATTTGGAAAGCGAATTCACTCCCGGTGGACCATGTTTATTACCTCTGCGAGAGTCAGGAATGGAGGTTAGAAAGTCCAGTTCAAGAAGAGAAGGAAGACTTTATAAAGGGGGGCATCGTTGAAAGAATGAATCTGAAAGTGTGGATGACGGATGGGTACCTACCTGTAAAGATATGCGGACCAGAAAGAAATGACGGCAAGAACCTGCATCCGCCTCGACTTAGTCGAGGGTCGTCCCAGAACGTGGTCCAGCATCTCTATTCTTGAATGTTCCTTTACTACTGGTAGCAATGCACATATAGTAGCACGTGAACGTCAGAGACGTCAGAACCAAGCGCGACAGAGACAGGTCGGTTCATCGAGCAACACCCGGGTTCATGATGAGACTGTCCGATGCGGGCCAAATTGCTTCTCAAACGAACGGTAGGCCGAGGGTAAGCCGGGAAGTAAAGCAATAAATTGATGGGGATGGACGGGCGACAAGAGCTCCAAGTCGAGCTGGTGTCAGATTCGGACGATAGCCAGCAAAAGGATCAAGAGCGAAGGGATTTTGCGTCACGGAGATGGGAGAAGGTCACGATGTGCGCAAATTTCCAGCTCACAAGCCATCCCCTTCATCTTTTCTTGCCCTTGCCGCCGCTTTAATCATCCGCCATTGTTGCCATCTTTCAGTCGTTCGCGGCGGCCGGCGTTGCGGCTTATTAGTGTGGGGACTCGGGGAGTGTGGCGGGCTGACGTCGTTGCTGCCGAGAAAGGCCGCCGTTGGGGCGAAAGACTTCGGAGTTTTGGCATGTGAAAGCCAGGTCACGAGGCCGTGGGAGGAACAGTCATGTGATGTGGCAGAACCTCTAGGTACATAGTAAGTTACCTAATGTTATGCCTCCAGCGAGGACGAATTGATTGGCCCGGTCTTTTATCCTCTATGGGGGCAGTGCATGGCCGATCCGTCAACGGTCAGATAGAGGAAGCCAAGAGCCAAGAATTGAAAATAAATCTCGATTTCCAAAAGCCACCAAAAGACGATAATCAAACTATCAAAAGCCAAACGTCGAAAGCCCCAGCCCTTATCGTCAATCTCGTGGATCGTGGCTGACACTCGATCTCGTCCACGCACTGAACTTCGGCCTTATTTCGATCGAGCGCTCTACTACCTAACTATTGCCCGACAAGAATCGTCGAGCCCATTCATTGTATAACTCATTATTGTCTGGACGATAGATCCCCGCATACGCCCACTCCACATCTTCTAGAAGGCCGCATCATTCTTATCATAGCATGTCACAGACACAGGAACCAACATCTGAGCCGTCCTCGGAATCAACAGGATTGGTAGAGTCGGCGGAGATACCGGTGGAGGATGTCTGGGACGCAGCAACACCGGAAGAACGGTTGAACATGGCAATTCGACATATCAACTTGAACACGAATTCCCAAATAAACAGTCACACAAATGCCACATCAGAGTCGAGCGATGAAGGGGTCCGCATGAGTCCTGCCGCGGCGCGACGCTTTGCTCGTCGCACCTTTCGGAGAACCACCGCGACTCCAGACCTCGTGACCAGCCTGGTCAGGCCGCCATCCCCAGAAGCCTACTATGTCGCGCCGAATGCTCATAGCCGCCTTCGACACGGCAACCCCTCACAACCGACCACTGTCACTTCTCTGGCTCAGTCGTATGGTCGAAGACATTCGACGGCGGCGCCAGATCGTCGAACAGGGCCTTTGCTGCCTCCGCACCAGTCTTCACTCGACATACCCTCGCTCTGGGGTGGCGATTGCATCTTCAACATGTATGAGTTGATCTACGTGTCCGAACCGGATGCGAATCTTCTCTGCCCCATATGCCACGATCCGCTCGTCGACCCCGTCACCACACCCTGCGATCACACCTTCTGCTACCGATGTTTGCGAAGTTGTATAGCGTGCAGTCCGTCGGGGCTCGGTTGTCCCATCGATCGCGAGCTCTTGGTCTGGGTCGAGTGCTTCAGTGCGGCCAGACTCATTCGCACTCAGCTCAACTGCCTGATGGTGAAATGCCCCAACCAAGGGCGAGGCTGCGAGGTGGAAGTGCGCCGCGAAGACGTGGAGAGGCATGCAACGGTGGAGTGTCGGTTCAAAGACTTTTCTTGTCCCCGTTCAGGCTGTGACAAGAAGCTCCGAAGGAGGCCCAGGGACAATGAATGCCGCCATGTTACCATTCACTGTGATCTTTGTGACGACGAAATTGAAGAAGCCGATGGAGAAGCTCACCTGCTCTCATGTGCTCAGTCCAAGACCCGGTGTGAGGCGTGCTGGAAGCTGGTGTACCGATCTACCATGGATTTTCACCTCAGCATTTGCGACGCCGTTGAAGCCGATTGTCCCTTCAAAGACGTTGGTTGCCCTGTGAGGATGATGCGCGGAGAGATTGGCTGCCATTCGGCCACGTGCTCCTTCCACCCAGAAACCCCGTCCGGGGTGGTCATACGCAATCAGCGGGATATTATTCAAACATATACGGAGCTTGGAAGCCAGATGCGTGCCTTGCAACTTTGTCAGGAGGAGACAAGTAAGCGTATTGACGACATGCTTGCCACACAACGTGTCGCCGTGGATGGCGGCAGCCGTCCCAATGAGTCCGTCTTCAGCGACAACCGCACTATGCAGGACTTGGATGCGGGCTTTGAAGAAGTTCACCAAAACCTGACACACTTGGAGGCCAGGCAGAGCATGTGGACACTGAACCAAGTGATGCCCATTCGAGAAGAAGTCACCGAGCTGCGGAATAACATCAACATGATCCGCATGCATGTGAACTGGTTGATGAATCGAAGTCGCGAGGAAGGGCGCATTAGGGCGGCCAACACAACAGGTCCTGCGGCCGGAGTTCGCCGTGATAGCTCGGCTGACGCTCCTATTATGCCGCCTGAGAGGAGGAGGTCATCGAGCGCGGAGATTGATGTACCCCGGCTGTGATGATTTCGTCGTACGGTCCACGGCCACCGCGACATTGACTTGTATGTAGTTTGGACAATGTCTAGTATCTCGATCGGTCCAATAAAGATGTATCATCACTTTATTGTTCGTACCCAATCTCACATGGCGCGGCAACGTGCGGGGGAAAGTCGCGAGTTGCTACGGGAGCTACGGGACGAGACATGGGATATGTGGCATTGATAACTCATCACGACATGGCACAAGATAAGAAAGTGAAACTTGTACTGGGGGGACGGTATAAACAATTGACGAAAATGGTAGCACAAGAGTGACGGTTAGATGCGACAGGCCGAGTGCGAAGCCACATTCGTTCGGGTTTTGGGTACTTGGGCACAGCAGGGTGTATAGAAGGCCACTATGGCTGCGTGCATCGTGAGTATCTGAGGGGAATGGATGATGGCGATGCTACAACACTGTTAGTTACCTATATAGGTGTCTGGACAGGTCATGTAGGTATTTACTACCTTTTAGTAAGTACATACGCAGGTTCCTTGTAGGTACATTAGGTACCTGTATGGGATGGAGGCTGTAGCCTGTGAGTGTGACGGCATGAGACTTGAGCCAGCCAATGACATGCGCGAACCCAGATGGTGCAGCTGTTACGGCCGTAGTACGGAGTACCTAGGTAACCGTACAGTGGGCGGGCTCCTTTCGATTCTACGACCGTCGGACTTTCTGTCAGCGACTCCACGAAGTCCACGAGACGACGAATTCACGAATCCTCCACGACTGTTCATCACCGATGTCAACGTAGCTGAATGTTTCTGCTTCACTCCTTCATGCCTCTATTTGCTTCCGACCGCCACCTACTTGCAGACTTCTCCGTTCTTCCTTCACCCTCCTCGAGCCTTTGGTCAGGGCTGGGAGCGTCCTAATCGACCGTCACCATGGACCCCAATCAGCAACTGCCCGGCAGCGGACCTGATGCTCCAGATAAGGAGCAGATGGAGAGGGTAAGCCCTCAAGCTCCCTGAGAATGATATGTTACAATGCGTCTCTGGTCGAGCACGAGCTGACTTGGTAGTGGTCAGATCCGGTCCCGTCGTCTCGCTATGCTGGGTTCTGTAGCTCGTACATCAAGCGCAAGCGACTCCGACAACGCCACGACGCAGCATTCCTCGGCATCGTTGCTCTCGCAAACACCACCTCCTACCACCTCCAAATCCACAGCACCATCGAGAACTAAGATTACAGTGACGCCGGCCGCGACGCCGGCGCAGCCAAATCCCAACAAGCAAGCTGGTATCCAAAGCGCTCTAGTCACAGGAGCTCAGCCGGGCATTACAGGTAGGGTATTCCCCTTCCTTGTCGCAAAATACACATTATCAAGGTTGACGATGGCGATTCAGCATCCCCTTCTCGAAAGGCTACGCCACTGCCAACTCAGCAGCAACGTCAGGAGTCAGACGAGGACTTCGAGCACAGAGTCTTGTCACAAATCTTTCGCATCTCGGCCGATCCACATGAAATGACCGATAGTCAAGGAGAGCGTTTCATCTTCTTGCCGAATCTGAACGAAGAGCTCAACGACTCGGGCGGATCTTTAAAGCTATCCGTCAACACTTTGGACCAGGCAATCATAGAATCGTGCAGCCACTGGGAAAAGCGCTACCCTCTCATCGATTACTTGCTACCTTGCTGGAAACGAGCCGTCAAGATAGCCAACTCTGCCAAGAATGCTTCGCCGAACAAGCAAGAGGTCATTGAGGAAGCAAAGAGATTGTGCATGAGCAACTGTTTATTTGCGCTGACAATGCCAGCTCTCTATGGGTTCGTCAAAAGCGGGCATTAGGGATCCTTTTCCCCTGGGCTCTGTTTGACGCAAGGGCTTCCAATGCTGACGAAGACATGTAGACGTGATCCGAATCCGCGGCATGATTCCCTGGCACCTTATCTGTTGAAGGGCACGCAAGATGACGGTGGACTATGCTTTGATTTTATTCGAGAAGCCGTCAAGCGCTTGGACGAGGATGAGGCTTTCCCTGCTTTGTTCAACGAGGCCATGGTCAGACTAAGCAGCCAGCTGTCTAGTTTGTCACTGGGTGACGACTACAAACCCTATGTTCAAGTGAGTTTGCAATGGCTCTCACTTTGCAGGCGATAGCTGAAGTCCAAACGATTAACTTCGCGCAAAAGGCACTTCTTACTTATACACGATTCCCCGTTCTGATCACTAATTTGGCGGAACATCCCTGCTTTAACATGGCGCAATCGGCTCCAGGCATAGAAAAGCACACTCTCCTTGGCCCCTTTTTTCGCATCTCCCCCCTACAGTCTGAGGCGATCAAGAGCTACTTCCCCGGAGCTCGCTCTCTGGATAGGACCAGAATCTCCAACGCTCAAGAGTCATTACGTATTGTGCTAAGATCACATCAAGACGACCTTTTTGCGATAGCCAACGCATTTATTCGCGCTGGGCCCGTCACGAGGAGTCGAACGCTCGATTGGTTTGCCTACATCATGAACGTGAATCACAAGCGACGTGCTATGCAGGTTGACCCACGCGAAGTAGCATCGGATGGGTTCATGCTTAACGTGACGACCATCTTGGACCGATTCTGCGAGCCGTTCATGGACACGGACTTCAGCAAAGTAGACAAGATTGATGTGCGCTATTTCAGGAGGCAGCCCAGGGTGGACATTAGAGACGAAACCAAGCTAAATGCCGATGAGTCCACCGCGGACCAGTACTACGAAGAAAAGGACGAGGGTGAATCCAACTTCATCTCCGAGGCCTTCTTTCTGACCGTCGCCGCGCATCATTACGGCAGTGAGTCGCTCCATACACAGCTGAAATCCTTGGACCGGGAGATCAAGTATCTCGAGAAGCATATCAAGGCCATGGAGGCAGAACGTCCCAAACTTGCAAACTCGCCGTACCAATTGCGACTGTTTGAGGAAACGCTTAAGAGGCACACCAACGTCTTGGAGAAGACCATTTCGCTCAAGTACGCTATTGAGGGGGCGTTGCTGGACGAGCGAATGCAGGGCACATCCTTGCGGTTCATGCGCTATGTGGCTGTTTGGTTACTAAGGCTTGCGACTGGCTCGGATTATAAGCCAGGGATGGAGATGCAGATGATCAAGTAGGTGCTTCAGGAGACGGAGAAAGAGCAGAAGCAGCCGTGTCATGGAGATGGTGGAGCTGACAAGTGAGACAGGCTACCCCTTTCGGCAGATAATATGGAAGCATTTGCTTGCCTTCCCGAATATGTTCTGCAAAACATTGTGGACAATTTCAAATTCATCTTCAGGTGCGTTTTATCCCACCCTCAATTTAGAGCTGTTGAATATTATCTTCTGACACACTGGGGCAACAACTGCCTGTTCACACCCAAAGATGGTTACCGACGATCCTACCAAGCGCGGTTGGCGAGGAAATGATTGCGCTGTGTATCACATTGTTACGGTCGTCCGATTTCATCCGTAACCCTTATATAAAGTCGTCACTCGTGACGCTGCTGTTCTCGGGAACGTGGCCGTTGATGCATCTGAAGAAGGGAGTACTGGGCGACCAGTTGACTGCCCTGCCATTTGCCAACGAGTATCTGCTGCACGCCTTGATGAAGTTTTACATTGAGTGTGAGTCGACGGGCGCCAACACGGCGTTCTACGACAAGTTCAATATTCGCTACGAAATTTTCCAAGTTATCAAGTGTGTGTGGAGTAACGACGTGTACAAACAGCAGTTGACACGAGAGAGCAAGTACGTTTTGTCACTGTCTATACAGACTATGCGTATGCGGTCCTCGCAGACTGTATTTACATGTATACAGTATATACGCACACTCTCGGTATGGCTAAGCTGACCACCACTCGCAGAACCAATCGCGGATTCTTCGTCCAGTTTGTCAACATGCTCCTCAACGACGCCACGTACGTCCTGGACGAAGCGTTTACGAAATTCCCGAAAATGCGAGTCCTCGAGCTCGAGCTCAACGATCAAAATCTCTCCGCAGAAGATCGGCAGAAGAAGGAGGAGGAACTACAGACGCTAGGCTCTCAGGCCAGCTCATACATGCAGCTGGCCAACGAAACCCTAGAAATGATGAAGCTCTTCACCAAAGCCCTCAGCGACTCCTTCACCATGCCGGAAATCGTCTCTCGCCTTGCCAGCATGCTCAACTACAACCTCGAAGCCCTCGCAGGCAAGCAAGCCAAAGCCGAACTAAGCGTCTCCAACAAGGATAAGTATCATTTCCGCCCCGTCCAGCTCGTGTCCGACTTTGTAGACATCTACCTACACCTCGGGTACTCGCCTCTCTTTGTAGAGGCCGTCGCCGCAGACGGCCGCTCGTACAAACCCGAAGTCCTGGACCGCGTGTCATACATTCTAGCGACGAAGACGCAAAGAGACGCAGCCGATATGGCCAAGTGGGAAAAAGTCAAGGCCCGATTCGCAAAGGCAAAGCTCTTGCTGGACCAGGCAGAGCTGGATCTGGGAGATATACCCGCCGAGTTTGAAGATCCCATCATGGGGGACCTGATGAAAGACCCGGTGTTGCTGCCGAGTCGGCACATTGTGGATCGGTCGACTATTGTGCAGCATTTGTTGAGTGATGCGAAGGATCCGTTTACGAGGCAGCCTATGACGATTGAGAATGTTATTCCGCAGGAGGAGTTGAAGGAGAGGATTGATCGGTGGAGGGAGGAGAGGGTGAGGATTGCGAGGGAGAAGATGGATGAGATGGACAAGATGGATACCACAGAGGGATGATTCCTTCTTTGCTCTCCTCTTTCTTTGTTTCTCTTTTTCTTTTCTCCATGTCGTTATTGTTTCTCTCTGTCTCCCTTCTCTGCGTTTCTGCACAAGAGTAGGGTCAGGTGAAAGTAGTGGCGTAGATGAGAATTCCACGACATTTGGTGATTTAGCGTCATATGGTGCGTAGGGGACGGCCGGTGATGGTGCAGGTCCGTAACCTTCTTGGAGTGGTTTACAACTGCCCTTGCGTGTATTTTGACTTAATTGGTAAGGGGTATGAGAGTGATATGCCCGGCTGAGATGGATAATCGTGGACGAAAGGGGCTGGAGGCATGGTCAAGCTATGTACTATCAAGTCGTTCAGATGGATATCCCTGAGCAATAGGAACAGATTCTTTGGGGTGTGATCGAATGGAGGTTGTATCATGGCTGCCTAGGGTAACGTGAGAGGATGGCCATGGGCAGAAGAGGACGCACGTGAATCATGGGCAGAGTTCCAGTCAAGAAGAAAGCCATGAACAAAAGGGGGCGCAATTCTTGGATTGAAAGGGATGTTATGTAATGATCTGACAGTCGTCTACACAGTATGTATGTACACATGCTACGTACCTACCTGCAGGCTGCTTGTTTATCTTTCTCCGGCTACCTACACAAATGTCTGGTCTGACTGTCTACTGTATCGAATGTCTTATCCGGACAGTAGACAGTACTCCGTAGATGCATGTATGTATCTAGAATCTATCCGGGTCCATCTGCATTCATCTGCATCTGTCTATGTATCTCTATCTATCTCCATCTCCATCCTTCCTCCGGCCCGTGACCCGCCGACGCCCCCACCACAAGAGCCACATCCCCGAGGCTCGAGCATAATAAAAAGTCCATCTCCGACAATGCCGCATACACAGTACGGAGTACGGACTACGGACTACGGTGAGTGAACGCCGCCACACCGCACACTTCCCGGCTCCCGGGTTCTATGATCCATCTTCCACGCTTTCCACGATTCGGTATGTTCTACTCCGTAGTACAGCAGGGAGGATTTATGTTGTACATCAAGTAGGTATGTACCTGTACTCTGTAACGTGACTAGTAACTACAGACTCACAGAGTACTCCGTGCTCCGTAATAAGAGTCAAGGCCAGACAGCAAGCAAACCCCCCGCGTCGAAAGCAATCTATGTATGTACATACTCGTGGACGGTGGGTGTAACCTTTTGAAAAGGACGCCCACTACATCTAGTGGGTGACAAAAGCCGAGAACATTTGGTTAATAAGTCGAGAACAGAAATACTTCAATGTATGTACCTGTGCAGTATATACATACCCTGGACAGTGAGCCACTACGCAGCACGCGTGCCTATATAATTCGGAGCTCCTCCGAGATAGGGTTTCATTACATTACCTAGGTACCTACTCCGTGGTACATGAGGTATGTAGGTATATGTACGTTCCAACTTCCCCTACTCCGTGCCGTAGGTACATTATGTACATACACTGATATGTACAGACTTCAAACTTGCATCAAGTTGATCAACACCACCTTAGGTACCTAGGTACCTAGGCACAGTACGGAGTAAGACGGGGAAAATATGTACATACATACATATATGTAGCACCTTGCCCGTTTTTTTACGGGAGTCCTTCTCGGCGCGCGCCCGCCTTCCACCCCCCATCTCTGCCGAGCCGTCTGGCCGAGTCGCCGCGTTGCCATGCATCCGGGCCCCCCTCATTTTCTCTCCGAATGTACTCCGTAAAGACTAGGTACCTAGGTACCTAGCCTACGTACATACATACCTACTCCGCTAGGTACTCCGTAGGTATTTATTATGAAGTACATACATACATACTACGTGAGTCCGGACTCCGTATACGGTATGCTGCTTTCCTTGTGTAAACATACCTACCCACACTGACACAGGTAGGTAGGTAGGTAGGTATGTACCTTGTATCGTGGGCCTATGTACATACCTATGTATCCGTACTCCGTAAAGATTAGGTACCTACCTAGGGAGGCTTGTTTGGCGGGGTCAGGATTCGGGGTCGCTCGGGGTCGATGAGGCGAGGAATGCGGACCTCGGTTCTTTGATGCCTGCCGCATGGAAGGCCTTCTTCCCTCGTTAGGTAGTCTGTCGAAGAACTTCAACTGGTACACACGCTCCGTTGTGTAAGAAGTTCGAACTGGACGGAGGACTTTGTTGTTGGAAATAAAAAAGTTTTTCCGAGTACATATGGTAGGTACTCGAGTCATTGGGGCACGACAATTTGACGGAACATGCCATGTTCGCGAGCGCAATTTCCTCCTTCACGGGGAGTCTTAGAAGTTGCTCGTTGGAATGGGTAGCCGTGCCGGCACGTAGCCTCAGGTAGGTACCTAAAAATGCCGTGACGCGAAGCTGTGCCAGTGCGCGCCAAAAATAGGCAAAACTTCGTGAGTGTGTTTGCGTCACGTGATGTGTGCGCACGTGATCGGATTTTTTTCAGGA
>SRQH01000146.1:0-48408 GCA_018360345.1 Claviceps sp. LM84 group G4 | reverse complement strand
AAACTTTTCCAGCCCAACTCTCTCCGACCCGAAGCGAAGCGAGGCGAGTCTTCCTCCGCCCCGAAGCGCAGCGTAGGGCCGCGTAGGGAAGCACTCGTTTAAAGTCTAATACATAATTACGCTACCTGATATCGTGTACTTCCAGCACACTGTATCGCGAGTCGCGACAGTCAGTGCGGTCACGTGAATCCGCGGCAGCGGGACTCTTCAGCTTTACTAGGTATTCCATAGGCCCACCGACCCGACGCAGGAGGGGCCCTCCGGACTTCCCATTTTAGCGCCATAGGGCTTTGCCCTCGCCTGTATGCCCTCGCCTGTACGGAGTATATAGCCTTCTCTGTGCCACACAGGTGGTCAGGCCTAGATTCCTCATCCCTCTAGATACTTATCTAGATTGTATCATCATCAGATTGATTCATCTATCATTCTGACAATTGTCCTTTGGACCCGTCTTCTTTTCAGGCAATGTGATTTTAACCAATCCGAGGCTGCGTTGGGCAAGTGCTCGGCAAGGGAGTACTTTATACCGATGGCTTTGTTTTTTCTCCCTAGGTACTCTGTGAGTCGTGATCACCGCCAACCTAAGACATTCACACTCTGCACGACACATTCCGATCAGTTGAGTTCGAATTCCTCTTCGATGGGAAATCGGCGACGCGACGCGTGTTCTTGCAGAAAGGGCACGGGCTAGGAGGCAATGACCCACGGGCGGCCTTCACTCTACGTCTCTTCTAGGTATGTATATTCATCGTCGTCGCGATTTAATTACTTTATTACTAAGAAACGCAGGAATGAGGAGAGTACCCTCGGCCTCCCCCTTTTCGATACTGCCATGCCATGGAAGTGTTCGTGGCATGGTGGTGCTTCACCCAGGGCAGAACACCCGGTTCGATCCTCGCCTCTGACGGCAAGCGAAGAAGCTGCGACCGACGGCCACAAACATCAAGAAACGGATGACCAAGTATGTCATCGAGTATGATGGTATCTGATGGATGCCCCTGGTTTGTTGCGCCTCTTCACCGAGACCAGGCCGCAGTTCTGGTTCATTGTACTACATCCTGTTCAATCTGAGGCGCTAGAGCCGCCCGAGTCGCGTCGGACAGAGACTGTGGAGCGAAGCAAGATTCGAATCGATCGTGCACAGGCTCTCTCAGCATGAACATCAATGGCCTCCTTTCGCGGCCAGACCTACATGGACATGTGCAAGACCGGAGCGTTTCCTTTTGAAACTGGCGGTTAGTGCAACAGGCTTTCCTTGATAACTGGCAAGACTTCGTGGAGAGACATGGGCATGACATGACAGTTCTGGAAGAAGAATCACCCTGCCCTTCACGTCCTCGACCACGGAGATGACACCTCAACTTAAAACGCCTCGTGACTGCGTCTCTAGCGATGGAGGTTACACTGAAGTCACGAGGCGTTTCAAGTGAGGTGTCAACCCCGTGGTCGAGGACGTGGAAGGCAGGGTGATTCTTCTTCCAGAACTTGTCATGCCCATGTCTCTCCACGAAGTCTTGCCAGTTGTCAATAAAAGTCTGTTGCACTGATTGCCAGTATCGAAAGGAAACGCTCCGTTGGCCTGGCGCGTTTCGACGGATAGTCAATTCCACGATGGACGAATCTAGTTGTTTCGAACTTGTGAGGACCTCTGCCACCAGCGCCCCTCAGCCATGTCACGTGACTGCTGCAGATTCGGTGCAGCCTGCGTAGTACTTGGGCTCAACGCCTGCCGCACCCCTTTTGTTCTTCTTTCCTTTTCTCTTTAGTCTACTCTCTTCGTTAATAGAGCTTCACTCGTCCGCCTCCTATGCCCGCTGTGACCAGTTGTGACACAAAAGTAGACTCACAAGTCACAACTCGCTCGCTGGTGCACGAGTCCAACAAACGCACCACTCACTCTTTCGCTCGATCCCAGCCCGATCGTGCAACACTACGTCGGCTGCACACGACCCAAATTCGGGTGCAGAACGATCGAACGACCAGTTGCCGCCCCTAATGCCAAAGAAGAAGGACTGGGGAGCCTCAACGAGTTCATCCGCCCGCTTAGCCAGTAGAGAGCTGAGCGAAGAGCCCGAGAGAGAGGCTACCGCCACCCGCACTGTTAAAGAAGAAGACGACCTCTGCCCTGGCGCTTTCCCCAACGACGAGCACCGTATAGCAGCTCAACCGTTCACCGAGATCGCAGACGACTCCTCGATAGACGAGTCCTCTCTGCCTCCCCACCCAGAAACCGACAGCGACACCCAGGTTGCCGTCGACGCCCAACTCTTGGCGTCAACCGAAGAGATGACAAACGAAGAGGCGCCCTCGTGGTTTCAACCTTTGATCGATAGAATTGAAGCACTGGAGAGCTGCCGCTCAACCCCAGCGACCAGTGGCACCTCCTCAAGCAAAGAGGGACGTGGGACCAGAGAACCCAGTGCCCTTGGCGGCACTGGCTCCAAATCAACCGGCTTGGCCGCGAGTAAAAAGCTGGATCCGTACGGGGACAGCCAGGATGCGGAGAACCCGAAGTATGACCCAAGGCGCGCGAAACGCGCCACTTGGCCGAAGTCTTTGAGGGCAAAAGGGAGGATTTCGAGGGGTGGATGGTGGTCATCATCGACTACCTCCACACTAACCGATATACTTTCCGCGACGAGAGCACCCGCATGACCTTCGTCTTTAGCCGTCTCAAGAGCGGCCCTCGAGACATGGTGATGTCAAAATACACGTCGGAGGAAGACCCGTACACCAGCGTTCGAGAAATGCTGGCTCACTTAGAGTCGACCTACGGCGATCCTCATGGGTCCACGACGGCCTATACCACCCTGTCCAGATCGAGGTTTGATATCAAGAAGGATGATATCCACGATTTCGTCTCCAGGGCGAACACGTTGGCTGACAAAGCTAATATTCCAAAGACGGGGCGTAAGGCCATGTTGTACAACTGCTTACCTCCGGGTTTCGACACCTCGGGTAATCTCCGGCTCAAATCGGACGATGACGAGGTGTCTTATGAAAGTTTCACGCGCGCCCTGACGGCCACTGTCCTCCCCAAAAGAGTATAACCGTCAGAAGAACGTGGCCAAATCGTCCTCGCCCCCAAGAGACCGGCCGGAACGCTCGGAACGCCCAAAGACCCGTCCCGCCCCCGTGTTTGATGTCAAGAAACTCGTCGGCATGAGCCGTGAGGAGGCGCGTAACAAAGGCGCTTGTTACGGTTGTGGTCTGACGGGCCACTTGCAGGCGGAGTGCCCGAACAGGAGAGCGGTCATCCGGGCGTTTTCCACACGCTTCAAGGATGACGATGAAAGGGACAGGGGCTACCATTCCCAGGATCTGTCGGAAGCGAGTTCTGGAAACGAATCGGGAAACGACTCAGACCACTGAAAGACTCCCCAGTGGTCTGCAGTGTACCACAGATAGCACAGATCGATCAATACAATTCGTCAAAACAATTCATTGTGCCAATCCAAGTGAAGATTGACGGAATCGGTCTGAAAACAAATGCCTTCTGTGATACTGGAGCAGGGATTTATCTCTCGATGACACCCGAATTCGCCCAGCAAGTAGTCAAGATGTTGAAGGGCAAGATCATGAAGCTCCCAAAGCCTATCCAGCTAGCCGACTTCAGCAACACTCCTCGAGGCTTCGTCACCCAATACATCCGAGCCTCAATGGCGATTGACAATCGCCAGTTCAACAATCAGAAGTTTCTCATTATGGAATCCAACCACGATGTGTTCGTTGGTCAAGCCTTTTGGGTACAACACCGCGTGGGACTCTTTCCCGCGGCCAAATCGTTCACTTGGCCGGATGATATTCCCCCACTGGCTTACTGCTCCAGACCTATCCTGGTCTCGGACAGTCCTCCGCGACAGGTCAATGTTAAGCACCAAGCAGACGTCATCCGCCGCGATAGGCTCATGAAAAAGGAAGACAAGGAGACCAAGCGCAAGGCCATTCTCCAGCGTAATTGGCGCGAGCCAATCAATATCAATGCGGTCAACCAGGTTCCCTCTGAAACGTCAAAACTGTCCACCGACACTGCAACGACGGTGGCCGCCATCGCCAACGAGATCACCGAGGACCCTCGTCAAACTCGTTGGGCGAGTGTGCCAATGCCGAGCAGCCCGGTCCCGCTAATTGAACGACCTCAGAATTGTGTTGCCATAGCAGAAATTTCAGCAACGCCTGTCTCGACGGGTAAGAAGGAGCGCGATTGGCTCAAGACTTTCGACGGCAATCACATTCCATTTCCCGAAGGCAAAAACCCTGAGCACATCGATGTGGTCCGCAGAAAGCTTCCTCCGCAGTTACTCCACTTGGAGGGCTTCTTCTCCAAGAAGGCATCCACCAACCTGCCACCGTCTAGACCCGGCTTCGACGTCGTTCTTGAACTCAACCGCCCAATCACTGGACAGCCCGCTCGCTACAATACGCCGTTTGCCTATATGCAACTTGAGAAAGAAACGGTAGACGAACTGGCTCGCCTAGGTTTTATTGAACGCTGCCCTGAGATGCCCCCCCACGCTGCCTCGACGCTGTTTGTGCCCAAGAAGGACTCGCTAGAGAAACGTTTCTGCTGCAACTTCCGCTTCATAAACGCGTTCATCAAGAAACGGCTTACCATGGCTCCAGACGTGCCAGGCACCATCGCGCGCGTGGGCCGCGCCAAGCGCCTCTCTAAGATTGACATAATCCGAGCTTTCAACCGCATGCTCGTCGCTCTGGAGTCTCGCTACTTGACTGCGTTCAAAACTCGCTTTGGCACCTACCAGTGGAAGGTGCTGCCTTTTGGTCTAAGTGTGGGCCCTGCTTGGTTCCAAGCTTTGATCAACGCTCAACTCAATGAGCTCTTGGATTCAATCGCTAGTGCTTACGCCGACGACGTTCTGATCTTTACCGAGGAGGACGATGACGACGCCCACTTTGAAGCTGTTGAGGAAGTGATTTACCGCTTGCACAAGGCTGACCTTCAGGGCGATATAAAGAAGTCCTCGTTCAACGTCACGGACACTGGGTACTTGGGCATGCAATTGGATGTTGGCAAGGGAGTTAGCATAGATCCAGAGAAGATACGGGCCATTACTGATTGGAAGTGGGATGTTGTCAATTCCAAGCAAGCCGTACGTTCGTTTCTAGGTCTTTGCAACTACGTTCGCGTGTTCTGTCACCACGCAAGTGAGACGGCCGAGCCGCTCAATCGGCTGCTCAAGAAGGATGCCCAATTCGTCAAGGGTCCCGAACAACTGGAATCGTTCAACAAGATGAAGCAGCTCGCAACCGAGGCACCTGTCCTGGCGTTCTTCAAACCCGGACGCCCGATCAAGGTAGAATGCGATGCCTCGGCCAAAGCGACTGGTGGCGTGATCTGGCAAGAACAGGAGGACAAGACCTGGAAGCCCATCGGCTTCTCCTCCAAATCCATGACGCCTGCCGAGCAGTCTTATCCGATCCAGGACCAAGAGCTACTCGCCGTCATTCACGCTCTAAAGGATCATGAACAAGCCCTCTGGGGAACCGAGTTCGTTGTCCTGACGGATCACCAAGCGCTCGTCTACTTCTCTTCGAAGCGCATTCTCTCGATACGTCAGATTCGCTGGTCCCAGTACCTCGCCAACTTCGACATTACGTGGCGGTATCGACCCGGCAAAGAGAATGTTGCCACTGACGCTCTATCCCGTAAGACAATTGACAATCCTACATACTGTTAAAGCACGGGAGCGACTGGAGCGGGATCTCGTCATGATTCCCGCAGATCGCATTGAAAACCCGGTCATCGCTGTTGGAGCTGTCGACGCATCCACCGTACCCCGGGTCCCCGAGGTGCCGACCTTGTCGATTTGATTGTCCAAGAGAACCAAACCCGCCAGCTGGGATCGCACGACGGTAAACTGATTGTCCCCGAGACTACGGCCGATGGGAAGATTTTCCTTCGGACGGCGCTCATCCGTGAGGCTCACGAGCCCGCTGTATTCGCTCACGGGGGTCAGCACAAGACCAGGGCCGAGCTCAGCAAGGTCTACTGGTGGGATGGCTTGGGTCGAGACGTCAAACGTTACGTTACCAACTGCCAGGAATGCCAACGCAACAAAACCCGACATGACAAAACCCCGGGGCTGCTGCACCCGATCCCGGTCCCAACAAGCGTCTGGAATACGGTTATCGTTGACGGTAAGGTGATGTCAAGCGACGTTCACGGCTACGACTACGTCTGGGCATTCATCTGCAAATTCAGCAGGCTTATGGTAACGCTACCGGGAAAGAAGAATGACGATGCCGAAACACTAGCCAAGCGATATCATCGGCGCGTCTACTGGCTTTTGGGAATGCCGGTAGCCTGGATCTCTGACAATGCTGGACCTTTTATCTCTGAGTTCTTGGAGACGATCAACAAACTGACTGGTACCAAACATCGTCACGGAAGCTCTCGCCACCCACAGACCCAGGGAGGCATTGAGATCACGAACGCCAACTTGGATCAGCGCCTGCGGTTCTACATTGACAAGTACCATACCCGCTGGAGCGAGTACCTTCCGCCACTTGACTTCGCACACAACAGTTCTCATCATGCCTCGCTGGGCATGAGCCCACTCATGGTGGTAACTGGCTGTGAACCCCGCAACCGCTTTCACTGCCATTACCCGAAGTCGATCTAGATTCAGAGCGGCGGCAGGTTGCCGCAACAGCAGACAGAGCCAGAGCCGCCTGACCTTATTGACGGCGAACCGGAATGGGAGGTGGAACGGATACTGGCATCACGGATCTTCGGTCGTGGGGACAACAACTTATGTATAGGAAGGACAATGATATATCTTCTCAGCGCAGCGACTGAAGACTGTTTTAATACTATTTTCGATTCACTGCGAAGTGGTAAGTTTTGCATGGTTTTGAATGAAGCAATGTGTTCAATGTGTTCAATGTGTTCAATGTGTTCAATGTGTTCAATGTGTTCATTTCGTCTAGGTTATGAATGTATTGGAGGTTGGGTCGCTCACAAGATGACTGCCTCAATTTCCTGTGGCTTGTCCAGGGCCTTTTCGCTTGGGTGGAACACAACTTCGGAAGACACCAACGGGGTTGAATCCCTACATCAACAGTCCTACCTGGCAGGAGGACGGTACACCTCTTTGGTAGATGCCATCGAGTCGTAAGTCATCTACGAGTGCGACAATAGATTGGGATCACTAAGAAATTTTAGTGAGGAGATTCTTCTTGATGGGCATCACATTGCCCGCCATGAAAAATCGATCACAAGTGGTGCGCATTTAGATTATCGCAGAACAACTCTGCTCCAACGGATGCGGCGATCCACGCAAAGGAAAACTAAGTTGTATATAACAATGCTTCATTATATTTCATGTAGCTCACAAATCAGGAAACCAACGCGAGCTTCGACGATTAGGGGCTCGCCGTATGACATCCTCTACGGAAGCAACTTCGTCTGGAGTGGTCAGGTGAGTGTCGAAAAATATGTCACATACTCAGTACACCTCCGTAAATCAGTATAGTATATTTTCCATCGTTGTCTTCATAATCGAAAATATTGTACAAAATCTGTGAGGTGGTCTGAAATGGCTTCCCGCAGGGCGTAAGGAGGTATGGAAATATGTACCAGGTACCTAACGCCTCTCAAGGATTTTGCCAGCTGCCTCAACGCTTAACCCGATTTGGACGCCGCGACTCACCGATACAAACCTGCATGTCGAGGTTACAGGTACTTCTCACGATATACATATTGGAGTACGTTGCAGTTTTCTCTTTCGGTCACAGTCTTGTGCGCATGCATTATTCTTTTGTCGTCATCTGGCGCAACAGGATTGGGCACAGACACCCGCAATTGGCTCCTGGAGCCAGGCCATCACAATTGACCAAACGTTTTATTTAAATCACGCGTGTTTGGGTGAAATGCCTATATATCTACGGAGTAGGAGGTAGGTAGCTTCAGCCCGTCTTCATTAATAACCATTCCTTCGACAAGCCGCGTACATATACGGAGTGCGTATGTCGTGTGTACATGGTGTTGCACGAAATTGGCTGGAGCGACTCAAATCGTTGTCAGTGTCAAGACTCAACGTTCTAGCAACTCCATCATCTCAACCACGAGCTACACCATCAGCTACAGGACCAGTCTCGCGAGCATACCGTGAGACAACCATGATGACGCATACTTGTCGTGCTCGGAGGCACCCAGGCGTCCTCTCTGCGGAGCAGACACACTCCGTACAGATTTTCGTGAAACCATCACATCAAGACTCTTATGACGTAAGCCCACTTGGAGAAGATGTCCCTTGACACTTGGGAGCCAGCGCAACTGGTGGCTTTTTAACCGCTTCAGAGCTCCCGAAAATGCATCAGGCCTTTTGCTCCATGAGCAGTACATCAAATTATCGGGAACTGCAAGAGGGTTTGTCCGAAGGAGACGCCTCTACCACGATGACGCGCATCGGGAAGCCGCTTTATAAATTATGACCCCGCACACAGAATCCATAACCTGATATTCTCCCCTCCCACTGCAACTGCAACACACTCGCCACAGAGGTTCCAGAAGTGGTCAATGCCGGCTCACCTATCATCAAGGAGGTGACCTTGTCTTGGGTCACTTTCATGCAAGCCTTGATGATCATCTGAAAAGCGACGAGTCGAATGGGTCTATTGATTAGGAGTCACATTTGACGGCACGTCAAGCTTTATAAAGCAGCAGTTGCGCCCCGAGACAGAACTATTACAAAACAGCATCCTTCACAGTTCAGAATCTTCGGCCCATCAGATCACATCACGCAGATACAGAATATCGCAAGTCCATCACGCACGTGCGTGACCGAACAAATCATTCAAAATGGCACCTACACATGAGATGAGCAAGGAGGCTCCCGCTAATAACATTCAGAGCACCCAAGTACGTACCCATACTCCGTCACAATAGTCCTTCATCAGACTGACCAACATACGCGCAGGTCAAGGGTGGCAAGGATACGTCCTCCGGCGATTTCGCAGCTCGGTCGCAACACGGGGCTGTCGTTGACCAAAATGGCAGGAGGAGGAGGACCGCACAACTTAAACCTAAGAAGAGTTAAAAGGTTTCTTCTGATGACGAGACCCCGAAAGGGTGTGCAGCTGACTCCTGAGAGTTCCATTTTTGAGCTACTTATTTTTGGAAAACTTTGACTATTTGTTGGCTCGTCGATCTGCATTTTGCACTGATTCGCTTGTAACTACCTACCTACCTTACCTAGGTAGCCACTCTGCGAATGGGAATTAATCCGCTTCTCTTCTATGCACGAGCCTCTCGCGAAGGTTCTTGAAAATTTTGATGCCCATCTGACAGGCACCTACTCAGACACTCAATGAAGTATCTATCAGCTCGGGCCTCGGCAGCCATGGTCAGACGCGGCGGCGGTGCGTTGACTGAGAGACGCCGCCGTTTGTTGCTATATCCGACATAGTTAGCAATTTTACATCAATACTCAACATCGCAACAACAAAGATGAAGGCGTAGCACGTTGTGCTTGATCGTCTAATAAGAAAGGGAAGGAAGTCATTCATAAGAAAAGGTTTGTTTGAAAGACGGATGTAAGTTAACTAGGTAACTAATAGCTATTGCATGAGCAATCATGCGCGCGTCACATATCTAGGTACCTTATGTACATACATGTATCTATGCTAGGTACCTAGTTAAGTACGCCCCTTACGGAGAAGAAGCTGCTAGAAGCGTATATACCTTAGAAGTTAGAAGCGTGTCTCAGTGCGGGGAACCTTTTTCATGCTCTACGACATGGCAAATGCGTGCAACGATCCCGTATATACGTGTGCATTTTATGCGCCAGGCCCGTTGGTACAGAGCATGCCCCCCTTTCCCCAGGCGATGGTGCCTCGTGGCGCGCGGCTCGTGCCGCAGAAGCATGCATAGGTATTTGTACGGAGTATGCAGGTATACCTATGTACGTGTATCATACAAGGTATGTATGTACATTAGGTAGGTAGGAGGTATGTATGTATGTATGTATGTATGTATGTATGTATGTATGTATGTATGTATGTACCTATGTGCACAAAGGCGGGAACTCGATCGTGCAGGAAGTTCTACAACTTTAACTCCACCTCCAAAGGCACCCTCCGGCGTACCTGTTCACAAGGGCGTTTGCGGGCGTCTGTTCTGATTGGTTTGCGAGGCAAGTTTGGGAAACGCGGATGGACCTTGCGACAGATATCCGAGGCTTGGAATGCTACTCAGGCCCTCGTATCTTCTTTGACTGGGTCTAGCTTGCCTATGGTCTCGCGGCTATTGAAGTACAACCAGGTACGTATGCATACGACATACGAGTAGCGTTGAGTATGCATAAGAAAAGATGTGATAGAAGTTTCCATCGAGGCTGTGCTTGGGCCGCTCATATCCGGCCAAACCATGAGAAGTAAGAGCCACTCTATGGAAAACTTCGCAGGCGCTTCAGCCTTCTAGAGCTGTATGTCTCTTATGAAGGTCCAGTGCGGAACGTTGAATAATTCACGAGCAGAAACGTACTGGTTTACCCTTGCTGTCACGGCGGGGGCGCGGTTCGAATAGCATCTACATAGATGAATGAGTACATGGTCTCTTTGTATAAACGCCTTGGAGAGAATGCATCGCGAACACTGGCAAGACTCCTCGTGAACATGCAAATCATTGCATGTCGTCTCGGATCAGGAAGCTACTGCCGTGACTTTTTGGCTGATCAACTTTGTACGCAAGAGCCAATATCAACGAGCCCTAAAATTGAACAAGCATAACAAACAGACGAACAAATAAACAGTTCGAGCTTCGCAAAACAGTCGATCAAAGGTTGCGAGTCGCAGATGCATCTCTTTCCATTTCGCCCCCATCTGAGCCTCTCAAATCATTTTCTTGGTGGTTTGGTAGAATTCGAGCCAGGTGCAGCAGCCTGCGTGTTCTGTGACTTCTGTCCCTTGGTGTTTTCGTTGGTGGAGACCCCGCTTGCGGCAGCCAAGGCTTTGTTGCCCTTGGCCTGCGAATATGTTGGTCGATCTGGTCAATCATGATTGCGATGAAGTAGTGGTACGTACTAGGAGGCTCCGAATTCTAGCAGCATCCTCCTCGCTTATCCATTGTTTAGGTGGCATTTTGGGTACACCGTACCTCGATTCGATTATGCGTGCGGAATCGACCTGCGAGGTGCTGAGGTGCAAGTGATGGACTGAAGACGATGAGCTGGAGAGGGAGGGATGGATTATTGAAGTATAGTTCCGACTCGGAGCGAATCTGCCGCTTTATAGATTGACATGTTATCAAATGCGGCCCCGTTCAGATAGACAGAACTGAATCATCGCTTTCCGCATGTAAGACATGTACGAGAGTGTCTGAATACGATGTCACCTTTGGATGAGAGTTCGAGGTCAAGTTGACCACCTCTGACGCGTTGGCAGCGGTGAGAGGACAGAACATTCTGTGGTGCGGGCAGTCGGGGACATGCAGAGCCTGAGACGAGGATCCTTCCCAAGTCACACGGGAGTGAGACGCGACAAACTATGATGTGACGGTTGTGGCGATAAGCGACACGTTGAAACTGGCCATGTTTCATCGCGCCGTTCTGAGAAGAGACAGCGTTCCAGACAAGATGAAAAGCGTCAGAGCATGTTCCTGCAGACGCTCGATGTTGACCTCTCGACTTTGGACTCAGTATGCGCGAAACTTCTGCTACATTAGTGCTCAAGGAGAGATCTCTAACGTATGCCATAACACCTTATGTCGATAGTGCCTGCCTGTCATAAGAGTCTGGTTGATGACTCACGAAATATTATGCCCTCCGTAAGAATATCTTTGAGCTCCTCCAGTTGGACAAGTATGCACCATCATTGTAGTGCCACGGCATTATCGGAGCCTTTGATCACGGAGAGAGACGACATACAGCTCTTCAGAGCGCATGACTTGGCCGCTTCTGCCCTCTGCGAGCGATGCGCAAAAGCTATCGAGACAGGGGCCGACCTCATGCCCCTTTGTGAGCGGCTGTACGCGACTGTCCCAGAGGCTGTCTTGCTTTTTCAATCGAGGGTGAGTCTTCAACATTGGCGAGTCAAAGACCAGCTTTGTCATTATCAACTTCAGCCCTGTTGGTTTTTACGCGTATGTTTTACGCGTACAATACGCGTACATATGTGTTCGACGAGTTCATGGCGGAAACACGACGGAAACACGACGGCAACACGGGCCTGCTTCGGAAATTTGATGGGACACAAGACAAGCCTATGCAACCTACAGGCTACATGCCTATGTACTCCGTATGTATCCGTACACAGTATATACATACATATGTACATATGTACGTGGTCAGTTTGCTGGATTTCATCATTGGCGGACTTATTAATTACATGTGGGCGCCACCGCACCAGTGGCCATCCGATCATCGTGGCCGGTGGGATCTGGGATCTTGGCCGTTATTGTTCCCCTTGTCCAGCTGCACGTGATCGACGGCGAGTCTAGTCTGCCATGATTGGTCCACCCGGCCAGCTATAAGTACGACTTCACGAGTCACGACTTCTCACCCGGCTGAATACGAGTCTAACTTCTCCTGGGCGCTGGATGGCCGTATGGCTTCTGCGGCCTGCCATATCCGCATGCTTCCAGTTTCCCGGTTTTGTTGGTCTTTGGTGCCTGAGTGACGTACGAGATGTCTAGACTCTGGATTGATTCCGGACCAGACCGTCTCGCTTGGTCAGACGAGATGGGTGACGTCCTCGCACGGCGCGATTGCTGCTCCTTCCTTCTCTTTGATCTCTAGTTCCTGCCTCATTTAAAATCACCGCCATGGCTAATCTCTGTGGGCTAATTTTGCCCTGACTTTCCCCAGCTTCGCTGCGTCAATCCTTCCTTCTTGTCGTATGTAGACCGGAAAACTTTGCAGCCGCAGTCCTTTGCTCCTTCGCGCTGCTGTGAGTCGTGACCTTCGCTTTGAATAACCCCTGCCTACTTCAACTTGGACCTAGCACCGTCTTTTGCTTCTCCCACCAAGCGTCACCTTGATTTCTGCTTTTTGGGCGGCCACGAAATTTGCTTCATTGATCGCTGCTTCTCACTCGCCATTGCTGCCAAACGCAATTTTGGTAAACGACCCGAGCTTGTTGCTCGATTTCGTTGCTTGGCTCTGTCGAAAGTCACGTCACGGCTACGCGGAAATCTGTATTCGTATCTCCATTGGAGCTTGAGTCGCAGACTCTCTTGAATCTGGCCCCGTGAACATGCGTTGGTCAGCTTTGGCAGCGGGCCTGGTTGGCTTCAGCCGGTCTGTCGCTGCTCTTGAGCCCATCGAAGCCGTCGGAAACAAGTTCTTCAATAAGAATGGCTCTCAGTTTTTCATCAAAGGTATTTGCTTCGTCATTAGTTGTTTCCGAGTTGCGTGTTCTGCTTCCGAGTTATCTGTTTGCTAACATGAAGTAGGTGTTGCCTACCAACTCGTTCCCGAGGACCCTCTCGTTGATGCCGCCCAATGCCAGCGCGACTTTACGCTCATGAAGGAGTTGGGAGTGAACACCATCCGTGTATATCATGTGGACCCGCACGCACAGCACGAAGGATGCATGAAGGCCATGAACGATGCAGGAATCTACTTGCTCGTTGATCTGGATACCTTCGACACGTACATTGAGGCTGTGAGTGCTTGATCTGTTCACCGGAAGGCTGATTCGTTTGGTCACACAATGGAGGCTAACCATCCCGCAGAGTGGACTTTACTGGAATTCTACCCAGCATGATAGATATTCCGAGGTCCTAGATGCCTTTCATAGCTACAACAACGTGTTAGGCTTCTTTATTGGCAACGAAAATATTGCCAAGAAGGAGGATTCTCCCGCCGCACCTTACCTCAAGGCAGCCGCTCGAGATATGAAGGCCTACCGTGATCGAAAGGGATATCGCACTATCCCCATTGGCTACTCGGCTGCCGATATCGTGCAACTGCGTCCCATGCTGCAGGATTACCTCACTTGCGGAGGCAATTCATCCGAGATCGTGGACTTCTTCGCCCTCAACTCATATTCCTGGTGTGATCCCAGTACTTTTGAGCAATCAAGCTACAACGTGCTTCAAAAATATGCCAAGGACTTCCCTGTGCCCATGTTCTTCAGTGAAACAGGTTGCAACGTACCTGGACCTCGTGTATGGGACGACCAGGATGCCATCTTTGGCGAGGCCATGATCAATGACTGGAGCGGCAGTATAATATACGAATGGATCCAGGAGACGAACCACTACGGACTCATTTCATATGGACCCCACGTTGACCCTTCTATACAACAGGAGAACGTTGTCGACGGCTTTACTCGCAAGGGCACTCCAATTCCTGTTGTCCCCGACTTCAACAACCTCAAGAACAAGTGGGCTAAGATCCACCCGACTGGCGTGATGAAGAAGGACTACGACGCTAAGAAGGTTGTTACTCGACCCTGTCCGACGTCGACCGCAGATGGCTGGTGGCGAGTGGATGGAAACGTCAAGCTACCAGCACTTGATGAGACCGCGGAATCTCGAGCAAGCGCGACAGCTCACGCATCGGGCAAGCCGACATCGTCTGATGGAAAGGATGGTAACAAGGATAAAGATAACAGTGCATCCAGCGATCGCAGCATCGCAGTCATGGCTACTGGGGCTGCTGGCCTCGTCCTGGGATTAGCCCTTCTCCTGTAGAGGGTGACTCTCCTGTAGAGTGTGATGGTACACATTGCGCATGGTGTTCTGGCTTTTGAGTTGTGAGCTTTATAGAGGTAGTAGACGTTATTCTTTCTTTCTTACTTTGCTCTTCTTGTCATGCTGTTTTGGCGCGCGTATGGTGTGGTTTTCTAATTGCATGCACACAAGGTCTTGTTGCTGCACTTGAGCTAGAAAGTGATTTTGTACGACCTTGGCACCGTATTTTGGCGACATTTCATAGCGATGTTTCACGCGAGACCTAGTTAAAATATACTTTGGCACTATGTTGATTCACCTCGGACCTATATGTGGCAGACCAATACTTGAGTGGTAAACGTGAACTACTTGATTATCCAATACGCTTCGCACTCTTAAAGAGGGATCACTGAATAGCAGTCCGATTTGCTGTTTCTTCTTTCATGCCGTTATCCATCATTAGTGATGGAAGTAGGAACTGAAAACAGCAGCAAATGAGACTTGCTTTCTGTGGCAATGTCACTCCACTGGTCCACTACCTCACCACTGACCAGTCCTCATCCAAGCGGGAGAGTACATTTCTGTAGTCTTCTCTGATTCTTAAGATCTTTCATCTATGTATGTACTCCGTATCAAGAACTGGTCGTGCTTACCCAGCTCATGGGCCCCAACACCACACGCTGGGACTCCCTCCACCTGGCCTCCGATTGCTTTCTTATTATCAAGCAGAACCTGCTCAGTTTCTGATACAAATTGAAACCTTTCGACGTAGACGTAGGTCTCCAATCTATTGAGGCACCCACCCTCGAAGACGGGTGGGACCTTGACCTTACGAATCATGTGGCCCCCTCACTCACGAAGCATGTCTTCTTAGAGACTCCTCACCTACCACACACTTGGGGAGGATTGTTTCTTCTGTCACAAGATTCACAATCGACATGCACTACGCACATTATCATGGGCCCTCCCTAGCATCAACAAGTCGTCTTCTCTGCCTATATCTATGTATCTATCCTGCAAATAAGAATCCTGCAAATAAGACCAGATCAGCCAGTTCCTTCCGTGCTTGCAATGCAGTATGCAGTCCACGGCCCCGAAAACGCGACGACCAATCCAAGCTAGAAACGAGAACAAAGAAAGGAGAAAAAAAAAAGACAAGAGAAAAGAGACTCATTCCTTGCTTCTCCTCTCACGTACATTGGTATCATTGCCTTTTGAAACATGTACGTATGTAGCTTGCTAAGAAAAAAGTCAAGCGCATAAAAAAAAAAACATGGAAACAATAAATCATCAGATGAACCACCCTGTGCAGTATCGAAACGCCATGTAGTCAATGCAAGACATAAAACACATTTCAATCAAATCAGAAAGAACAATCCTCCTTTTTATTTTATTTTTTCTTCCCCCGCTAACCAAACGATCTCATCCAAGACACTCACCGACAGGAATGACAACTCAGGAAAGGGGCAGTGGCTTACAATCTGTGACAGAGGGCCATATTGAACCCCCAACCCCCAACCCCCAACCCCCCCCCCAACAAAAAAAAAAGAAAAAAGAAAACCGGTGCCGAAGATGAAAGTGGCCAGCGTGAGCTGCAAGGGCCCATTCGATCTACTAGTTCGTTACTCATTCCCCAGGCAAAGACACGACAACAGTGGAGGTTAAGAAGAGGCCATCATAAAATAGGAAAAAAAAGAAAAAAGACAAAAGGGCTTCGCTTGGTACCCTTGGTTTTACGGGGCGACTATGCCTGTTGTGTGCCTAAGTTTGAGCCACCACCGCCTGGAGACCTTCCAAGAGGGCTGCCTCTGCGGCATTGTCGTCCTGGTCTTCCTGACCGGGAAGCTCGGTCTTGTTTGCTAGATCGACATTTCGAGTGGTGTCGTGCGACTGGGTGGTTGGAGGCAGCTGCGATTGTGACGGCGGTTGCGACTGAGGTTGCTGCTGTGATTGTGGTTGTGGTGGAGGCTGCGGTTGCTGTTGAGGTTGCGGTTGCGATTCCGGTGGAACTTGAGATCGCGATTGCGATTGTTGTTGCGGTTGCGATTGTGATTCCGATGGAACTTGAGGTTGCGGTTGAGGTTGTGCTTCTGATGAAACTTCAGGTTGCGATTGCGGTTGCGATTCCGGTGGAACTTGAGATCGCGATTGCGGTTGTTGTTGCGGTTGCGATTGTGATTCCGATGGAACTTGAGGTTGCGATTGAGGTTGTGCTTCCGATGGAACTTGAGATTGTGCTTCCGATGGAACTTGAGGTTGCGGTTGAGGTTGTGATGAAACTTCAGATTGAGTTTGAGTTTGAGGTTGCGATTGCGGTTGAGGTTGTGATTGAGGCTGAGGTTGCGGTTGCGGTTGTTGTTGCGGTTGCGATTCCGATGGAACTTGAGATTGCGATTGCGGTTGTTCCTGTTGCGATTGCGAATGTGCTTCCGATGAAACTTCAGGTTGCGTTTGAGGTTGCGATTGCGTTTGAGATTGCGTTTGAGGCTGAGGTTGCGGTTGTTGTTGCGGTTCCGGTTGTTGTTGCGGTTGTGATTGCGATTGCGATTGCGATTGCGATTGCGATTGCGATTGTAGTTGTAGTTGTGGTTGTGTTTGTGGTTGCGGTTGCGGTTGCGGTTGCGGTTGAGGTTGAGGTTGAGGTTGAGGTTGAGGTAGCGAGAGCGGTTGCGGCTGGAGCTGTTGTTGCGATTGCGATGGTGATTCCGATGGAACCTGAAGCTGCGACTGAGGCTGAGGTTGCAGTTGTTGCAGTTGTTGAGGTTGTGGTTGTGGTTGTGCTTGCTGTTGTGGTTGCGATTGTGATGGCAGTTGAGGTTGTGATGGCAGTTGAGGTTGTGATGACAGTTGAGGTTGTGGATGCGATTGAGGATGTGGTTGCAATTGCTGCTGCTGCTGAGATTGTGGTGGAATCTGCGGCTGCTGTGGCTCTTGTTGTTGCCCCTGCTGTTGCTGCCGCTGCGGCAGAATAAGAGATGAAGTCGAAAATCCCGACTGAGGAGCAGCCGACGCTACAGGAGGCCCAGGTGGTTGTTGTTGAGCCTGCGGCGGCAGCGCTATCGAGTACGGCGACGGCGACAACGTCGACATAATAGGCACTGAAGCACTGGGCATGCTGGGCTTCGCCGCTGCCGCCGTCGATTGTTGCTGTAGCGCAGGGTCAGCGGCCGGCTGCGTGAGGTTGTGTCCATTCGTGGATGTGTGGGCGGTCTGAGGCGGGACAGATGGCCGTGATGGCTGCATATCTGCTTGCTGTGCCTGCTGCTGGCCAAGCGGTCGAGGAACTTGGGGCGGCAATTGCGTCTGAGGCCGTTGGTGTGCTTGTGCGACTGCGTGTAATAGCTGCTGCGTATTGGTCTGGACTCCCGATCGTATTTGAGAAGCCGGCGTGGCCGTCGGCCTCGGTATGGAGGGCACATGGCCGCCATTCTGGCCCGTCTGTTTGTTCTGGGCCATTGTCTTGTTTGGGCTCGCCGCCGCCTTGTTCTGGTTCCGATTCGAGGCGTCTTGTTGCGCAGATGGCGCAGATGACGATCCATGTCCCTGCTTCGGCGCGATATTGCCAGCACTTCCCGCCGCCGCCGCGCTCTTTGCGGCGCCGGACGTCGGTGTCCGTTGGGGAGGGTGCTGCAGACCGCCTGCCAACGCCATGATTCCCTGCAACTTGGCCTGATCCTCCTCCGAATTCAGTCGTGCCCTCTCCTCGGCCTCCTTGCGGGCTGCTTGTGTGGGCGCTCTCGTCTTGAGTTCGCCTGTCACGGCCTGCAGGTAGTATGGCATCTCGGAATTGGTCTTCAGGAAGAACAGCTTTAGGTTTCTTGCCTTATCCTTCAGCTGTACCTGTGTTCTATCTCTGAGTATATCCGAAATGGTGCCATTCTGGCCAAAAAGGGTCAGTATTTGGCTCCAATGCGGACCCTTGACCATGTCAAGACCAGCCATGAGAGCCTTTTCCTCCTCTTGCGTCCAGGGCCGACGTGTCGAATGAAGGCCCTCTCGTCGAGTATGCGCGGATGTTTTCGAAAGAGCGGCCTGACGTGCTTTGTCGTAAAGTATCGCGCTGGAAAATGTCTGATTGGGTGGTAGCGTCTCGCCAGGGGCTGGCACTTGCTGGTGCTCCGTAGGATGGGGAGGAAGAGGAGGAGAGTGCGTGTATGTGTAGTAGGGGTTCTGTGCTTGGTGATGTTGTAGCTGGGCCAAATACGGCAAGTGTGCTGCCATGCTCTCGGCTGAAAATATAAGTAACTGTTAGCACAAGACCGAAAGAAAGCAGCATGTACGATTCACACGTAAAGAGCTTATCAACTTACCCGTACTCGTGGGTACTGTAGGCTGATAGGGGACAGGAGACAGTCCATGAAGTGTGGTTTTGACGTAATTGGACGTGCTTTCGGCAACCAAAGCTTCAAGTTCTTTGTAATCCGTCATGAGATCGATTTTGGGGCCATTGCTTTGGCTTGTAGCAGCGCCGTCTGATTTGTCTTCCGTATTGCCAGCTTCAGCCGACGTGTTCCTCCCAGCGGACGCGGCCGCCCCCGAATTCCCCCCCGCAGCGGTCTCGTCCGTCAATCCAGCCAAAGCATTCTGGACAAGGCCAGAGGCTGTCTTTTCGAAGAATGAAGAAAGGTCGTCCAAGTCGAGGTCCGCATCGCCCGTAGCTTCGAAGGCCGGATGAAGCTCGTGCTCATTCTCGTGTTCGTGCTCGTGTAGATGCTGGGAGTCGGGCTCCAGCTCGGGCTCAGGATCGTCCTCTTCAATCTCAATGGGTACGCCCAACTTGTTGCCCAAGGAGGTGAATGATTTGAGTTTACTTCTGGCATAGCTGAGATAGCTGCGCAACAGATCCTCCGCAGGGTGCTTTTCCCTCAGCGCAGCTGGCTCAGCCTGTTCCTTTACCTCACCCTCAAGGGTCTCTTTCCGCGTCTGCAAAGACGACACAAAACTCTGATCGGCAGTACTAAGTTCCCCACCCCCTTGCTGCTCTTTCAGCACATCTTCCAGCCCCTGTGTCACAAAGACCTCGCCAATAACTTGTTCCGATGGCTTCTCGGGCTCCTTCTCGACAAGGAATTCAATGGCTCGTTGTGTTTTGATGCTGAGATACAGCTCCGTCATCCCCGGTGGGAGATTGGACAGTTGGCATTGAAATAAGGCCAGAAAGTTGTCGTCGGCACTGGATAGTGCTTTTGGGGACCCATCGACTAGCCATGAACCCAGCTGCGCCAGATTTGCAAGCTCGACGAAGGTCTTCGATTCATCGTCTTTGAGATCCAACTGGTCTGCGGTGAGGACGGACTCAGCAGAATAGAGCTGGCGGACATGTTCAAATGAGATCTTCAACTGGTGGAAGGAGCGCTTGTGTTCTGAGTCTGTACCCCGAACGAGCCTAATAGTGTCCTCGAAGGGGGGTTGCACCAATATCAGTAGCATCGACAAGGCCTTCGAATTGAGAACGGTACTGGATCAGTATTCTTGACGCGACACGAGCTCCTCCACTACCCACTCAGCGCATGAAAGACTCACCAAATTTCCTAGCGCATGGACATTCGCAAGACGAACGTACTTCAGAGGCTCCGCCGCAAATTTCGGTCGTGGTGCTGTTAGCTCTGGAAGAGGCATTGTAGTATCGATCTGCATCGGATCTGAGGAAGATGTTTCGAGCACGTCGTCCCCACTTGTGAATCGATCTACCATTTCGCCGACATTGGACAACGCATTCTGCACTAGAAGCGCCAGACCATCTTCAAATGACGCCTCTTGTGTTTGCGCATCGCTCTTGGCACGCTTCGGCTCGGTCGTCTCGCTCGTTGCGGCAATCTCGTCAAACGGCCGTTTGGAAGACGCCAACTCCGGCGAAAAATTAAAGTCGAGTCCTCCCAGTATAGCAGCCTCGTCCTCTTGTTTGATGTCTATGATGATTACGTTAGTATCTTGCATCGATCGTTGCGTTTCTCTTCTTCTCGCTCCTCATTCGCTTCTCTCTCTTCTTTTCGATGCCCGATGCCTTTTTTCTTGTGAAACTACCTCCCATGCTTCATAACAAATGCGGTCGGCAGCTTTTGTCATTCATTCCCAACCACGACGTAGACGAGCCCACTTACCAGGCTCGGGAGTAGCGGCGGTCGCTGCAGCTGACGCCGACTCAGCCATGATGGCAATTGTATCGCGGATCACAGTAAGTAATACATGCGCCGGCGGACGATAACGCGTTGATCGTCTATGTAGCGATTTGGCGACGCGAAGCTCCAATGTAGCTCTTGTACAGACTGCAAAGAACGACCTTGGCCGGGTTGTCGCTGCTGGGATGCGGGCGGTCGGAGAAAATTTGCTGAGTCAGGCTCGCCGGATGCCCTTATATCGTGCCCCAAAATTCTGCCGCTTTTAGATACACAATCGGCACTGAATTGTGCAGAAATTTATTCGACAGAGAGAAAATCGAATTGCTTGGGCACATTACAAGTAGACGGACTGACTGACTACATCTTGATTCTGAGTATTCTTGTGTTATTATGTGTCAAGAAAAGATACCGTATGTCTGATTGATGAGAAAACAGTTGTCAATTGCAGCGTGTCATGTCAATTTGCGCCAAGTGTGCATTCTTATGTATTCTTCCCATCAGCTGGCGCGTGAGTGCCACCGTTCGGCAAATTGCCGGAAGAAGCTACCACGACGCGATACACGGCATTCTCATAAGATTGTGTACAAACCTTCGTGTTGATGTGTTCCAACTTCCAACCTCCAGCAATACAAGATGTCGTGCGGCAGCTCGGTGCTCCCGCTGAATGTCCCCGCGATAACTGGTGACGGACTCATCCAGAGTGCGCCCAAGCTTCGTGAAGTTCGTGAACACCTCTTACTTTACTTGGAAGCTCCGATGGAGGTCATCGAGGCGTCTGCCCAAGAAGGTTTGGGCTATCGTGTCTTCTCCAGCTGTCGTCCTGGGTGCTGCAGTCGATCAGGATCCGCCAGGATCCGCGAGTACGGTCTCTGGCACCTGGTACGCTGAGGTTCGTGGGGGACTTAGGCTCAGTATCGCGAGAATATTGAGCTGCGCCGTCCGTATCCCGAGGGTGCGCATGTGTTGAAGGCCTCGCCATCGCTGCCAGTTGTGCCGCCTCCGGAGATCTAGATGAAATCCAGCGGTCCCGTGTTCTCCATGATGAGATGAGGGAGATATTCGTGTCTCGAGCCACAGCTCGGGCCAGCTCGGTTTTCCTGCATCAGAGACCTGTCGGCGAGGTCAGCTTAGGCTTAGGGTTAGCTTGTCATTGAGGATGTAGTTCTCGCTAAGATCATTGCCATGGCGGAGCTCGGAGTTAGAGTTGGTGAGAGCTGGCTCATCGACAAAGTCTGAATGATATCTGTCTGTGAGGGACCGCTGAAAATCAACTACATAGATCTTCGGGGGTGCCACTGCCACGACCAGCGCGTGATACGATGGCTCTGAGATGCTCACAGCTCACAAAGTACCCTCCTCGGCCTCCAGGGCCATACATGGCTCGAACGAACGTGTTGGGGTCGGCATCCCGGCCCTCACTGGCAGCCTGGAACCACCATTGAAGTTTAGTCGTTCATTTCAAATTTTGCTTCTCTCTTTCCTTTGTTTACATGAATGTGTGTCTACGGACCCGGTGACTCGCAGTCGCTGACCTGTATCTATTGCTGGTATTCTCTCATGAATGAGAATGTTTTTTACAGCTCGAAGGGGCTCCGACGCGCGCGGCGCGACATGGCTCCTATAAATATAACAAACATTTATATACGTACATAAGACTTCTTTGGTCAGGAACTCCCGTCCGCTCCGAAGAGCGCAACTTTACCTACACATACGCACCTCTGTTTCGATTTTGAGATTATCGTTACTCACCTAGTCGATTGCCTGATTCGTGTCACGACCGCTACCAGACAGAGCATTCGTGCCTCATACATATGACTGTCAATTAGGTCCGAAGCTGCCGACTTCGGATTCAAGTCCTTTTGGTCCAGTGGCAGTTGGCAGTGCCCTGGCTCAGCCGTGGCAATTCGCTCTTCTGCAAGTAGTCCACGATCTTTGAGAGTGCACCAGCATTGGCATCTCGACGAGATTGGCAAGTCCGCGCTGATGTATCGTTCGAACTGTCATCTCGGGTGAGTTCCGTCGGCTCCATGGTCCATGGTGGAATACGAAGATCCTGTCGTCACAGCATCACAAACTCTCATGTCATAGCCTGCACTATACCTCGTGCTTTTCCATCTTCTCTTTACCCTCCACCATTATCCTCTGTCTCCCCTCCATCTTCGCGCGCTGCGCCTCCGCCCGCCTGTGCATCTCCTCCTTCTGCTCCCGGAGCGCGATGCAGAACTTGGATCTCGCCCGGATACTCGGACCCTTCCAGATGAAGATGAACGGAATCGCACACATCACAGCACTCAAGCCTCCTATCAAAGCAAACGCACCCGATATTCCCAGCCGCCTGAACATATGTGAAGTCGCCAGAGGTAGCACCGCCGCTAGGATTGACCTACAGCAGGACGCTGCGGCATTGGCGGATGCTGCAAAAATCTCATACGAGTCCGTCAAGTAGTTCAGCAGAGCCATGAATAGCAGAATGTAGCCCATGCCAAATGGAATACCTGCGAGCATAGGCACGTAAAAGGGAACAGATGCTTTCGCGCTGAAGCCCAGCCAGAAGAGGGATATAACGTAGAGCGGGCCGCCGAGAACGGCCAGTGGTAACCGACGGAATTCTTCTCGCTTCGACCAGGATGCGCCGCGGTGCTGAGCTCTTGCCAGATAGCCGTCCCAAAACCAGAAGACGCCCAGACTGAGTACACTTCCTATGCCCACAGGGAGGTACATCAAGCCTGTAATGCCAGGGCTCAGGCCGTAGAGGTCGCGGAAAATGACGGGGTAAGCCTGGAAGCACATGTAGAATATGGCAAATATAAGGGCCAAGTAGGCACAGGTAGCCGTAACGATGAGCTCAGAGGCAAGCATGCGAATAGGCCTCGTGATCACGACGGTAAGCAGCTTGCTTACGCTAGATTCCTCGAGCTCGCGCGGCGCAATGATGCGTATACCTGGTGTTTCCTTTCGCATTCTTTTTGCCCGCCGGGCGAGCAAAATAGGTCCAAACGTCTCAGGTAGCCAGACAATGATGCATAGCGTTACACCGGCACAAATGAGACCTACCCAGAATGTCCATCGCCAGCCGATGGAAGTCGATGTATACCCTGACACAATCGGGGCGAACAGTGGCCCCCACATCGTAGCCTACAGATCAGACCGCATTTGAGAGAGAGGTTAACGATTTCCTTCTTTTCTACACAGGGCTCACCTTTCTCTCTTCTTTTCTTGCGAGTGGCTTGGGGAGACTTACACACATAAACACGGCAAAAGCCCTCCCTCGAGTCTTATGGTCACCAAATATATCTGCCAGTATCCCCGCAACAATAGCGATGGGGGCCCCGCCACAAACACCGCAGAATGTTCGAAACACCAAGAACGACTCCCAGCTAGGTGAAAGAGCGCAGGCTAGCGTAAACAGAGAGAAGAGAATGAACGTATGAATCGACAGGTCCCGCCGCCCGAAATGCTCTGTCAGAGGACCCCAGATGATCGGGCCAAAGATGTACCCTATCAGAAAGACACTGATGGGAAGAGCATTCGCCGTGGTTGACGATATGCCAAACTCGGCTGTGATGCTCGGAACCGCCATGGCGGGTAGAGATGATGACATGGCCGTATTAAGCACTAACAAGACGCCAACAAAGACGACGAAACATTTTTTGAGCTAATGTAAACCTCATCAGCGCTTACGAACAGGGTATGAACCGCATCGTGGCCAAGAGGCGGCAAACTTACCGAGGACCAGTTTAGCGGGTTTTCAGGGTCGTCCAACTCCCAACTGATGACCGTGTGGTCCGTTTGGCTGTGTGTCCTAGACCTGATCTGCGAAGATAGAACGCCGCCGCCGTAGTCCATGGTCTCTAGGGCGTATTCGGCAGCCGCGTCTCTCGAGTTGATGGTTTCTATGAAGTCCATGTCCGTGTTGTAATCCTCTTTTCGGCACGTCAGCTGATTTATCGCCACCATTACGCCGAAGGCGACGAGGCGTCAAGGAAGATGGAAATTATTTTGCTTCGGCAGAGCTGGCGACTGACCTTCGCTTTCTCCTGCGTGACTCAACGTCCGGCTAATACTTGGGGATGTCATGGTGAAAGACGACGAAGTAAAGGAATCACCGCGGGAGGTGAACAATTCAGCAACGACGATGACCTATACAGCACAGCAAATTGGTGTTGGCCCAGTTGGCTTGGCCAGCACCTCTAAGATGTTGCAGAAAAGCAGTTGAATCTAATCCACGACGACATTCGAGATCGAAATCGTAACCACAGAAGAGGTGAACCAAAGTCCATGTCATAGTAGGTAGGAGAGAAAAGACGGAGGACTTCGTTAAAGCTATTCGGAGTAAGCAACAGCGCCATCACTGTCTCCATGGCATTCCAACCGGCCAGCCAATGACCAAGCTACAGTACAACAAGCTCAAGAAGCAATGGGCAACGAACCGCAGGGCCGCTGGTCGGCCCCAAACCCTCGGCTTTTGAACCGATGGAAAGTCTTTGAACCATGGGTTAATAAGCTCAAGTCCAAGGCCATCGGAGGATTCATGATACAGCCACGGCTGTGGTCTTGGTCAGGACCAATCACGAAGCTGGGCAGTTTGGCGGGACCGATCAGAATGAGTCAAGTTACAACAGAGTTTGCGCCGACCTCACCCCCCTCCCCGTGAAGAAAGCATTGAGTTTGACCGCTTTCGGCCGAGACATATGCTTTAGTACATACGTACCTGTAAGGGTAATAAGGGCCTCAGATTGTCCAGTGACGGCTCTGAGCTGCTACTGTCAGCCGAATTAAGCACGTTGAGAGTGTTTCTTGCTTCACAATTCTGCAACCTCAAGGTGTACATAATGCTTCTCAGACACCACGGCCCGGGGGTAAGCTCAAGCGAGATGATCTTCTCGGTGCTGCATCGACTCCTCAGCAAAGATTCCACAGATTCCTCCGCAACGTACGGGTGGCGATGGGTCGAACTAGGCGCTATGGCTACGAAGTTGCCGTGCCGTGCCGCACCGCACACTGCCTTCGTCCTCGCGCCGCCGGTCTCCAGCAGACGGTCCGCTCGTAATGTCCTCGTCGAGACAATTGTAGGATATTGGTTTAGGTATCGTGGCTAGTGCCATTGGGCCATCACAGCCGACACAGCCTCGCAGGAGTGGCCGCGCAGAAAGTGGATGGACTGCAATACATAGGTAGGTAGAGAGGTACCTACTCCGTAATGTAGATACATGGACTCATGGAGTCGAAGAATGGGAGTCAAAGGCGGATGAATGATCATGGATGAAGAAAGAGTGGAGACATTACCGGATGCCGTGCCGGCCGACCCCTGCAGCCCATCACTTTAGGAATCCCGTATATGTACCTACCTACATATGTACCTACATAACTCGACAGATCTCGCCTGACACAGTTCCGAGACGAAGTCTGATCCTTGCATACGGAGTACAGCAACAAGCCTTCGCCGAGCAAGTTGTCGGGAGAACAGAGCTCTCGAAATGCTGCCCGTCATCGGAGCGCGTCGGCTTGCCGCTTCTCCTCGTACCGCCTCGTGCTACCTCGTAATAAGCTCTTCCTCCTCCTCAACGAATAACCGGCTCTCGATGAACGTCACTAAGATCACTGATCACACAGACTTAAAGAGCCTTGTCTCGAACCTCCGATCCTTTACATGTCGATCTGCCCGCCAATCTCTTTCGCAGTTTTCCCATGCACATACACACTGTATTGGCGTGACTGCACATTTGTCATCCATTTCCACGTGCGTTTCCGTCCCCATCTCCCATTCTCGTAAAAGGCGAGTTGACATATTACTAATATTAGCGGCGCGGATCATGCACTTTGTAGAACCGATATCAGAGGCAAACGCCTTTCAGTGTGTCTCGAATCTTGACGAACACCAATCCGCTTCTTCCTTCCCCGTCACGCAAGTTCATGGCATATGAGCGCATTTTCGTCGACCTACAATCATAGGGTTGACAAAGAGTCTCCGATTACATTACGACGCGCGTTGCAACGTTGATACCACAAATCTGAACAAGTCGTGTACATTCCGTGTTTGTTTCTTTGAGTCTTGATGCTCTAGCCTCCACCCTCCAACAGTGAGGCCGAGGGGAGGGCTACCTGCGATCAATTATACGGCCAGCACAGGTTATACAAGGCACCCGGCGAGTATCCGGCACCAAGATAACCATGGTGAGGTTGACGTACCTGTAGACACACCTCAGCCACGCGTTGCACCTGATCGGCCCATCGCACCCTGATGCGCCGCTGCCGACATTGACCAACACGGCTTGCCAACCTTCGAGATCAGGTCGCTATCTTCCGAGCTCACCGGGCGCAGGCTCGCGATGAGTTACATACATCCATATCCGTCTCAAAAATCACAAACACCATCCCTGGGGCCTGCTGGATATCGTGCGAGGATGGCAAGAACTAGATGCCCTCCACAGGGGACATGAAGAAGACTAAGAGTCTGCTGGCTGGTGGGAGCCCGTCACCAACTCCCGGTCCTCGCGATCAACTTGTCTCAGCAACGGGATCGTGTTGCATCGCCCTCCTCGCCGTTCAACCCATAGAGTGCGTCTTTGCGTAGTCCATCTGTGGCTTGAAGCTCCCCTAGCAATCCCAACGGGAGGAAGTCTTAGATAGGACTACCACCCCTCATCGCTTGACTCTCACCTGTTCTCTGTGTTCACACCAGCCTACACTGCCGCCAGTCTACACACACCGATCAGATGCAGATGTGCTGTATGTCGAAGGCTGCAGGCATGATAATGCTTCATGATATGACCATCACGGCTGCCGACAAAGAGTTATTGAGAACTGGGCTACTGGACATGGCAAGAACATCCAGCAACGATGCGACAGGTGCAACTGTTCCTGTTTCGACTTACATGTTGTTTCAGGTGAGATGTCTTCATAATTGTGACTTTGCCTGGCAGTTTCCTGGTAGTGTCTTCGATCGTCGGGCTGCTCGCCACAACAGCCTCCCCCTTAGATATAAGTAGGTATGTGGCAAATTTGAGCAGGTTTCTAACCACGGGTACTTGCTGAGGGTATTCCATCATATGAGCTATCTATTGAAGGGGTATCCTTTACCTGGGAGTCCTCGACACAACCGCGGATAAGCAAGCCGCATGAGGAACTCTCAGTCTCTAGTCTCCTGAATCGGGCACTTACCCCGGGGGTCTGTGTATCTATCATTCAACGGCGAATTTCGTATGTACATACGGAGTATGTGCCAAAATTTCACTGTCCGTCAGCATGTAGGTACTTGGAGTTGGATCTCTGCGTACGGCCTACGTACTAGAAGGGCGACAAGTCGTGATTTGTGCGTCATGACGATCACCCTTCTTACACGTTGAGAAAAGCTATCAGGGATTGTAAGCTTCAATTGCCGTCTAATTTCACAACAGTCATTGCTTCGTGGGCCATATTGCACACTGGAGCCAAAGCAAGAATTTTCGATACGTTGAGCTCGGTAGGTAGGAACATGAAGCCTTCGCGAATACCTTCGCGAATACCTTCGCGAATAAACACCATCGACGCCGCGTCGTGAAGCATGATCTGAACGACCGCTGCAAATTCGATATTTCATCCTCACGATATAGCCAAGGGAGTTCTTGTTTGCCCACAAGGTGTTTTATATGCATACAAGTGGTCAGAACGAGCCGATATACGAGCTATATAAGTACAATCCTAGAACCAGAGCATTCCTCCCGCGGTGACCGCCATGTAAAGCGCCCATCTGTAGGAAAATATAGAACAAGGAAATGAGAAGGATTAGAGACTTCAAATCAAAAACTTTTACTCCATTTGTTCATTAGGCACCCGCTTGCGGTAACGACAGAGCGATGCTCTTCCAATGGTCACGCTCAGCCTCGAGCGTGGCAATACGGTTCATCAGATCCTCCACGTGCATGGCCTTGCGCTCACGAGACTTTCGAGCAGCGAGGGTATTGCGAGCTCGCTTCATGGCAGTGGTGTCATTGGGATCTTCGATAATAATGGGCGGTAGTGGCTTATCACGCTTGCGTGGGTTTACACCCGCTATTGAAGAGTGACGGCGACCGCTGGAAGGCGAGGCGGCGGCCTTTTTGCGGTTCACAGCAGCCGCGTCCAGATCCACCACCGCGGAGACTTTATCTGACAACGCCTCGGCAAGGGACAAGTCAGACTTGGCGAACTGAAGATCGACGTGGCTGGATTCATCAGGAAACAATGGATACCAAGAATCGCCGGTGCCGTCAAAGTCGACGTTTCCAAAGTTAGGAGAGGCGTCAAACGAGTCGACATCGGGAGATTCGTTGTAGAGGCTTGGCGAGGTCAATGCCGTGAGAGCGGCGGAGCTCGGTGCCGAAGAGAAGGGATCCTGAACGAGCAAATCATGCGGCGAAACAGTGCCGAAAGTGGAAGCTGAACTTGAAATGCTACCACCGAAATCCATCACAGAAGAAATTGCTGGAGAAGAAAATGCCGAGGCACCACCTTCAAAGGGGGTGAACTCGTCGAGATCGACGTCTGATACATGATGTGAGCAAGGTGGGCTTCTTATTAATGGACAGTCAAATGGGTAAGACAAACCTGCGGCGTTCATCATCTTGGCGGCTTGACTTTGAGGTACGCTGCCCGGACCCTGATAAAATAAAGGGACAGGAGGACGATGGGAATTTGTTCTTTGCCGTGGCTGTAAAGTAGCAGAAAGTGTTGGAGATGCTGAAGCGTAAGACTGGTGCGCGAAACGATTTGCGTTGACTGATGACGATGTGTTGTTTTGTCCAAGTGCCTGTAACAGCTGGGCTACTCGCTGATTTTGGGCAGCTGCGGTGACTAGCTTGGTATCCCTGCGATTGTGATATGAATGAATATGCTGGCTGGACAGCAAAGAAGACTGATTAGGGACCGCTTGACAGGGCTGAGGGCTGTCGAACAGAACAAAGTCCTGCTCGACGGGGCTCTGGAGTTGCTGGAGTTGATGCGCGGATGCTACCGGCGGGCTTGATCGAAAGTTGGAAAGCCATGTTGACTGTGAATCCGTGTTGAAGACTGAAAAGTCTTGAGCCGAAATGTTGGCGGTGGAGGAAGAATTCGAGCGAATGCTTTCAATAGCAGAGCTGAAGTCCAGGTCAACCGAAAGGCGAGCTGGGTAAGGCGAATGTGGAGTGGAGATTGTGTTTCTATCTTGAGACGAAATTTTGACGGTTTCTGGGGGAACAGTCTGAAAAGAGGTAGTTTAGAACATCGTTGCGGACGCCTGAGGCGATGTATGACTTATAGACTTGGGTTTGATTGAAGATTTTGATTGAAGAAAAGAAGAAGTCGGTCGCGGAGGGCCGGAAGTCCAGAGAGTTTTGTATTTCTCAGGCAGCAAAGCAGCAGAACGGCGCGCCGACAGGGGTACGCTCCAAGAACCAGATTGGCTTGGGGCATAACCCTGTGCAAGACTAACAAATCTGCCAGTGTCAGCCATAGATTACTGTTAAGGGCTCACAGATCGCTACTTGAGCTAGTGGGGCCCAACTTGTGACTCATGCTGCAATTTTCTTCTTGACCACATTTGGACTCGCCGGGCCTTGGCTTTGTTGCAACTTGCAACTTCTGCAAGCCTCCCTGGCCCAGATATGTACCTCAGCCGCCCTGAAGTTGGCGGGTCATCTGGAGCACGCTGTATGTATGTTACATGTACACTCCGTATACCGCTGACAAATTCACCTCATTTTTGTACGGAGTACAACTGTCATCGCCTTCTCTCGCATACCTAGTACTCCGTACAGATTCTCAACTTCATCAGACAGAGCCTGGTCTTTCAGGGGCCTTCTCGACGACAAGTTACAATAGCAACAAAGCCTCTGCAACGAGGCGCCCGGGATTCTCACCTAGGTACATATGTACCTCCATCCCAGAAACGAGAGCCACCAACTTGGACCGTTACCGTGGCGCTCGACGAAACGGACCCTCCCCTGCCTCACCTGAACTCGTTCAACTGCGCGTTGTCTCTCGGTGAGACGACACGTACGTGCCTAGGTATGTACCTGTTGCCAGTTGGTACCGACATCACGATTCACGAGGGACTACAGATGCCTCATTGGCTGAGAATGATCAAGCCTTGGCGAAAGTTCATTCTATGCATGTACTGGCAGCCTGTAGGAGAAGCACGAGGCAGACAGATTCATTGCTGAAAGCCACGACCAACGGAAACTCTCGGTGGTAGCCTCAGGTAGGTGATAAGCTCATGCAGGGCTAAATGAATTACATATGGAGTGTGGAGTACAGGCTTGTAAGTTGTCGCACTCTGAATCCCGCTCTTTTCCACTGGGGAACTTCTAAGCCTCTCTCTCCGTAATAAGCCCGTCGAGAAAGCTGTCAGCCTGGCGTTGAGCCCTGCGTGCACCCATCTCGCGTCGCCGCTGGTCAATCTCTTGGCGCCGCTCCGCCCTTTGAGCTTCCCGTATCTTTCGTTCTTCTTCAGTGCGTTGGCGCTCCTCGGCCAGGTGTGCCATTTCTTTTGCCCGTGCATCTTCATCTTTGCTAAACTTGTAAAACCCCGTGCCCTTTGTGCGGATTTCGCTGTCGGCGTCATAGTGCTTCTGTTCCGGCGGTGTCGCGCTCCGGTCTCGTTTTCTTGCGAGTTCTTCCATCTTTTCGGGATCGTCAGGGTTGAAGGCCATGGCCTGCACGGCGTCTCCATAGATGAGATTCGTCGGCGCCGCTGGTCTTGCTGACATGCGTTCCAATTCCTCTGCACCGAGAAAGCCTCGCCGTGCTCTACGTTCGGTGCGCTCTTTTTCAGCTTTGGTCCCGCGTCTCATGCGTCCGAATTCATCCTCGTATTCGATAATCTCATTGGCTTCGTCGTCGCCATCGTCATCTGAGCTCGAACTCGAACTTGAGTATCCTCCTCCTTTCCCTTCCACGTCCTCTGCCCATTTTCGATCAAAGTCGACCAGTGGAGTGGCTTCATTCTCCTTTGGTACATAGTCCCCTCTCTTCATTGCGGCATACCGTCGCGCCTTGTCCTCCATCTTCCTCCTTGCGAGCGCGAGCTGCTGTGACTCTTCTTCTGTGCCAGCCACCTCCTTGAGTGTCAATCTGCTGTCAGGTGTCGGCAGTTTTCGTTCCTTTGGTTTGCTGCTCTGAAACATGTCCCTCTTGTGATCTTTGGACGGTCTTGCGCGCCCCGAACTAGGGGCGGAAGAGGTCGCATGAGAAATGAGCGATGTCAGCTGCGCTGTGAAATCCAGTGATGAAGAGAGTGTCGTGTCTTTCTTCTGCTTCTTGGCCGGCCTTTGGCCGTACAAATTCGGATTTTGAGGCATTGCACAATAAAGGTGACTTTGTTTTCCAACAGAGTACCTATCCACCGGCACAAATCTAATGTAGTAGAAACGTTGTCGCAAATGCAGTTTTGTTGATGCAAAGAAGAATCGAGAAGCTGAGTCAGTGTTAGTGTTTAAAAACGGAAGTGCACCAGGTCACCTCGATGTACTGGTGACCGTCCAATCTCCGAGCTGTGGCAATGGATGCCCGAGAGGTGCCGATCAAGAAGTCTCTGATTTCGAATGACAGTGCGATTAGACTATGTCACCACATGATAGCAAGTTAGCAGACAAAGTGTTTTTGACGATGATCAGGCGCGTCACTGGGTACTGCTTAAGCCACATTAAGTGCCTCGAGGGAACCGCGCCACATCAGGGTACATACATATGTAACTCTCTAGCCACAATACCCCTCCACGTCACGCTAAACCCTTTCTCCCCCCGCTGCGGGGATCACGTAAAAAGACCTCGACCTTCAACAATTACATTCAACATCAGATCTGTCCAGCATGGCCAGCACGAAGCCTATTTTCATTGCCGTTATTGGTAAGTTATGCGGCTGTTTACCCAGATATCTCCGTCGTAAACTGACGATGACATGCCACAGGCGCTGGCGGAGTGGGAAAATGCTTCCTCTCCCAGCTGCGAGATCTCGCTGTTCGACGACCTTCGCCCAAGTTGAGCTTGTGCTACATCGCCACGAGCCGCAAGGCGCTTTACAACGATGATTACTCGTCTATCAACCTAGAAAGCGCTATAGATACACTGGCCAATTCATCCAAACCACCTCAATCGCTGCCCGACCTCGTTGAATATCTGACCAAGGCTCCTGGAAAGGCCATCATCGTCGACAACACGAGCTCCCAAGACGTCGCAGATGCTTACCCAACCGTTCTCAAGGCTGGCGTCAGTGTGGTCACACCCAACAAAAAGGCCTTCTCGGGGTCATACAAATTGTGGCAAGATATCTTCCAGGCCTCAGCAGCATCTGGTGCCAAGGTCTACCACGAGTCATCCGTCGGTGCCGGCCTACCTGTGATCTCCACATTGAAGGACCTTGTCGAGACTGGTGATGAGGTTACCAAGATTGAGGGCGTTTTCAGCGGCACCATGTCATTCTTGTTCAATTCATTTGCCCCTACATCCGGTGGCGGTGGCAAGTGGTCTGACGAAGTGAAGAAGGCTAAAGAGCTAGGCTATACCGAGCCTGATCCTCGTGACGATCTCAACGGATTGGATGTTGCTCGAAAGTTGACCATCTTGGCCCGTCTGGCAGGTTTGCCAGTAGAGTCCCCCACATCGTTTCCAGTGGAGAGTTTGATTCCCAAGGAATTAGAGTCATGCTCTAGCGGTGACGAATTCCTGGAGAAGCTTCCGGCTTTTGACCAGCAGATGGATGAGAAAAAGGCTTCGGCGGGTGACAAGGTTCTTCGGTTTGTCGGCAGCATCGACGTAGCCACCAAGGGTGTCAAGGTTGGCCTCCAGACGTTCGAGCCATCCCACCCAATTGCCGCTTTGAAGGGCAGCGACAATATTATTTCTTTTTACACCAAGCGATACGGAAGCAATGCTCTCATTGTTCAAGGAGCTGGTGCGGGGGGCGACGTTACTGCCATGGGCGTCACCGCTGACTTGATCAAGGTAATTGGACAGATTGCTCAATGAGCTTTTCGTATCAGCAATGAAAAGTATGTGCCGGTTAGAGAAATGCCTGCTCGGATACATGTGAATTCGATCTCGCGGAGCAAAAGAATCTAGGACAGGGGCATTATGCCTTGCAGCTGGTGCGTGGCCCTGCCATCGCTGCACCTGTTGAGTAGCTGCTCGAAAGTGAAGATTCGGAATTATCTGAGAGCGCCGCAGACTTGCTGGCCTTTTTTACAAGTGCGCGATGGTCTGAGATGAGCCTCCACAGCCAAAGGATTAGGTCTATAATCAGGAAGAAGACCAGAGGTAGAATTGAAATTGTGCCAATAAGGGCCTGTGAACATGATTGGATGTCAGAGGTGTGTTTTTGATGGCCTTAGGGAAGGACTGCATACGCAAAGAGCTGAAATTGAGCGAACAATCCATGATGTTGAGTGAGGCACCGTGTAGCTCCCAACATTCCACAATGTGGCTCGCGCTGTGTCCTGCACTGTAGTAAGCGGGATGCCATTAGTGTCCTCCATCGCGAAATGTATTTGCTTGGGTAAAGATAACCCAGTTGTTATTGCGAGTCAGAATATTGAAGAGGTCAAGCATGACTGTTGGAAGCTTCAGCAAAATGCATCTCCCTCTTTTCTGTTGACGTGAATGTTGTGTCATCCCACTTCATCCCAGCAAATTGGACCATGACGGATGGGGTGGAGACTGAGTAGCAGCAATGAGCATGTGCTCCTCCCCACCGCCTGCCTCATTGGCAAATGACATTGTCCATAGGTATGAATAAATGATTCTCAACTTGAGGATCGTAGCTACCTACATACCGCGAGTGAAGAAAAAAAAATCGAAGCCTGGCTCTAAATCAGCAACAAACTCTAAGCAGCGCACTTGAGGCAGACTCTGGATACATCCGATATCCAGAAAAATGGCTGGTCCTCCCAATAAACGGGCTCATCGGGCGAAATTCAGTCACAGTACAGACCAAGATGGCGTTGCGAGGATGCCGCGAAAGCGATTTTACCGTCAAAGAGCCCACGCCAACCCCTTTTCAGACCACACTCTTGAATAGTAGGTACTCATATTTAACTATTCTGCCTCTTATATATACTGATTAGTCTCTAGCCCTTCTTCGCCGCAAACGATGGACTGGTCCTCATATTATCCGGCCTACGCTGTGGAAGGCACATCAGAAATCTCGAACAAACCGGTACAATTGAAGAAAGATATAGAGATAGTCGATATTGGGTGCGGCTTTGGTGGTTTGCTTGTGGCATTGGCTCCTCTTTACCCTGACACGTTGATGCTGGGTAAGTTGACACCCGTTTGGTCGAAAGGTTTCTCTGCGGGGTCAGAAACATGCTCATGAAAAGGTGTAGGTCTCGAAATACGAACGAGTGTGACGCAGTTTGTCCAAGAGAAGATTTGGGCCCTACGCGAACAGAAGGGCGGTACTTTATATCAAAATGCAGCATGCATCCGCGCCAACACGATGAAGTTCCTTCCCAACTTCTTCAAGAAGGCACAGCTCAGCAAAATCTTCATTTGCTTCCCGGACCCTCACTTCAAGGCTAGAAAGCACAAGGCTAGAATCGTTTCGACGACATTAAATTCAGAATACGCGTACGCACTACGGCCTGGGGGCATTGTATACACGATTACTGATGTGGAGGCTCTGCATTTGTGGATGGTGCAACATCTGGATGCTCACCCTTCATTTGAGCGTGTTTCGGAGGAAGAGGTGCAAGAGGATGAGTGTGTGAAGGTGATGCGGGAGGAGACGGAGGAAGGGAAGAAGGTTGCGAGAAACCAAGGCCAAAAATTCGTGGCTTTGTTTAGGCGGTTGGAGGATCCTCCTTGGGAATAAGATAGGCAGAACTACGCCTGGAATCATTACGTGAATAAGCAAGTAGATGTTGCAGCATGGGTGACTGTCATGCCACATTACCCGGAGTCCGGTTATGCTGTGGACAATGTCTGGCGACTATCAAATTACAATTTGGTCGGCATGGCTATCAGAAGCAAGAGGCCGCGCTGTCCAACTCATGGCACTGATGCCACTATTCGCAGCTTTGCTTTGCTGCCGTGGGGTGACGTAATGTGTTGACATTGGGTGTCATCGTCGCAGCAACTCCAGTGTCTGCAGTTCTTTGCATGCTTTTACCACTGACCACTCCAGAGTCCAGAGTCCACAGAGTCCAGAGTCCAGAGTCCACAGAGTCCAGACCCCTGGCATGGGCATTGAAGGCACTAGACAGTTCTTGGAAGTTGGGGTGGTTGGTGTGCGTCTTTGTCTGCTAGCTCCCACATCTCCCACACATTCGCGCGGCCTCACACCTGCTTGTCCCGACTTGTCTTTTCATATTTCTGATCAGGCAGACGATGCAGCCTCATCGAATCGAGTTCTGGCCATGGCCCTGAAACGACGCGACGTGACTATCGCTGCTGTAGCCGCCTTCGTTGCCTGGAGCTACCTTGTCAGCTGGTTCCCGGTAGTGCGCTGGGCTGGGTACGCCTTTGTCACCGGCATCATCCTCACCCTTCTCGCAACCGCCGCAACGGTATTACTTACGGCGCAACGGCCGGTCCACGAATCCTCACAACTTCCACGAGCGTCCTTTCTTCGCGCCAGCCGCTGGAAGGTAGAAGTCTCTGCCTTGAAGAGACGACAAAAATACGAGAAGCAGTCTCTAGAGCTCGGGCAGTCCCAGCAAGTCGCCAAAGCTGTGGATGGCCTCCTCGACTTGATTCTTCGCGACTTCGTCCGCAGCTGGTACTCCCACATTAGTCCGAACCCGGTATTCCCCAACGAAATCGACCGCGCGGTGCGCTCAGTCATTGCCAGTCTGCTCGACTTACTGCGAGACAAGGACCTAGCCGATATCGTGACGAGTCGCCTGATTCCTATTCTCACGGCGCACATTCGAGACTTTTACGATGCAGAAAAGGCTATCAGAGGCAGGAAGCTGAACAGGTCCGTGACCGAATCAGAGGAGCTGGACTTGGCAATTGCCTCGAAATACAAAGATGGCCGCTTGCACGCAGCTGCATCGCTTTCCTCGCCAGACACCAAAATGGTGCAACAAGATTATCTGCGATCTCTTGTTGAGCGGCTCATGCCCAAACTGTTACCCGAAAACATGATGGCCAGTCGCTCCGTCTCGACAATCATACGCGAAATAGTTAGCTGTGCGGTTCTCTCCCCAGTTTTCCAGTTGCTCTCGGATCCAGATACGTGGAATCAAGCCATGGAGAATTATGGCCGCACCATGTTGCAGGATAGGTCGACGGTTCGTAAACTCAGAGCCGCGCTCGATCAGCACGCCTTACCGATTCCTCAAACTGCGAGTATGAAATTGGCTCCTCGGCTTGTTCCTGGCGACAGCGAGCGTAAATTCGAAAAGTTCATTCGCGGTGTGAGGCAAGTCAATAATTTGTCGGACGCGCGACGAATTCGCAGTGAAGTGGCCAGCCAGTTGAAGCGGGATTGTCTGCAGGAGAACCAAGACCCCATATACTTGAGACGCTTAGAAATGGGCAAGCGAATTTTGGATCAAAAGGTGCAGCAGCTCGCCGCCGGTGGTGATCGCCAGCCCATCCCATTCGACACCAACCCGATCCCCAGTATGACTACCTCTAGACTAGAGAATGCTACTCTTGTCGAACTCCTAAAGGATTCGTCTGGGCTGTCTTACTTTATGGAATACATGGAGCGTCAGCGTTTGATGTCTTTGGTACAATTCTGGCTGGTTGTGGATGGATTCCGAAACCCCTTGGAGGATGACGGCCTGGAAGATGAACACCACGCCTTCACTCTGCCCATGTGGTCTGAGCCAGACCGACTTGACTTGCAGCAAATTCATCAGGCCTACTTGTCGAAACCGGAGCTTCACGTGCCCGAATCCTCGAAGCGTGAAGTTCGACGGTTTCTGGAGGCTGGGAAGTCTGCCACTTCGCTTCAGTACTACAATGCGAGGAAAGCCATACTCAAGGCTCAAAGTGCCGTTCTTGAGGAGATGCAGTCCCAACACTACCACGGTTTCAAGAAGTCCGACTTGTACTACAAATGCCTCGCATCTCAGGAATCATCCATTGTCGCCACGACCCCCACCCCAGTACCTCCAACCCATGCCTATGCACCTCGAGCGGGAGCGGCTCAATCATTTCCATCGAAACCGAGGCCTGTTTCTCGACTTGCCACCTCGGCGTCGAGTCAAATTACGCGAAGAACTGGTTCTGCAGTGGACCTTCGTGGTCACGAGAAAGATGTAGGTCCGTTCATCAACCACCGTCGATCACTGGATGAAACTGCCTCAACAACCCCATGTGCGTTGGATGAAGATGACGCGAGGAATGATGGTTTGATAGATTCAGTACACAGCATTGATCAAGAGCAAGGTCCGCGAATGTCTCCGGATACAAAGGTTGTGGAGGCTGTGGAGGAAGCTCTAAACAACATCATGGACGACGAACGGCCACAAACAGCGGCGGCTCTGAGAGCTTCATTGTTTGGAGACGCGGACGTGGGCGACGCCGACACGAGTCTCCTTGACGGCAATGACCGGAGCTCTAATCAAGATTCTCTGGACTCGTCGCGACCTATCACTTCTGCCAAAGACCTAGAAAAGCCCAGTCTATCCTCTTTAGGTCTGGTCAGCCCAGCGTCAAGGATCGGGGTCTTTGTGGATGATGACTTGTTTCAAGACGAAGACAAAGGCCCCACTGATGAACGCGATGACGATGCTGGCGTTAGCTCTGTTGAGAAAGACGACGAGGACGAGGTTCATGAGGCCGCACCGGGTGATCTAGGATTGGCCGAAGCCATTACAGCGCTTTCCAACGACATAGATCGTCTGTCTGCACAAGAAGCCATTATCGACTCGCTGACCCGTAAGGCTGAGCTGACGAACAACACATCGGAGCTGCGAATCCTCCGCAAGTCGAAAGCGAGCTTGCAGCGAGAAATAAGACGCAAGGAGCTCCAGCGTCAGCAATATGTCGTACAAGAGAGTGACAACAGCCTCTACGGCCGTTCGACAATCAAGATCAAATCAATACAAGTAGGCAGGGAAGAAGACGGGCGGGAATTTGCCATGTATGTTGTCGAGGTTCAGCGGAACGCGGGCGAGCAAATGCCAGCTGCGTCCTGGATAGTTACGCGACGATATAGCGAGTTTCATGATCTACATCAAAAGTTACGATCTCGCTACGCCTCTGTCCGAAGTCTTGATTTTCCCCGACGCAGAGTCGTCATGAAGTTCCAGAGCGAGTTCCTTCGCAAGAGGAGAGAAGCTCTCGAGAAGTACTTGCGAGAGCTTCTTTTCCTGCCAGATGTGTGCCGCAGTCGCGACCTACGAGCGTTTTTGTCGCAAAGCGTCATCATCCCCGGCCAAGATCTTGTGGATCGTGAAGACAAAAAGGACCTCGTGTCGCGACTATACGACTCTGTGGCGGATGGAATGGACGATATCTTGGGCAACATCCCCGTGTTGGATCAAATCTCCGTCGCTGGCCAGAATCTTATTGCAGCAGCCACGAATCAACTGAACGCGATGCCGCTCAACGTTGATGTTGACGAGTTCCCCGCCGCCGAGGCAGAAGCGGAATTGAATGCCTTTGAGAATAAGGAACTGGAGCCTTTCATCAAACCCATCTGCGACATCTTCCTGGAAGTGTTTGAGCTGAACCGAGGAAACAACTGGCTTCGTGGACGAGCCGTGGTCGTGGTACTCCAGCAATTATTGGGAGGAACTATCGAAAGGAAAGTACGCGACAATGTCAAAGGATTGCTACAGGACGAATCACTTCTGCGCTACATCGGCATGCTTCAAGACAGCATGTGGCCCAACGGGATCTTGCAGCGAGACAAGAAGCCGAGATCTGCGGCGCAGAAGAAGAAGACGCGCACTGAAGCCAGTCTTATGCTGGCGACGTTGGTGCCAGACCTGGCGGGTAGTGTAGTGGGCAGGGTAAATGCTCAAGCGGCCAGTCGTCGCATCTTTGCTACACTGAATAATTCTCGACTCAAGTAAGAGAAGCCACGTATTCCAAAGAAGAAAAGTTTCATCGTATGCTAACCTGTGAATGGCAGTGCTCATTTGGTTTTTACGATGGTGGACGAGATCATCTCCGTCATCTTTGACGATGTGTGACGGCGGTACATGACATGTGCGAGACGACTTGATGATACGAATAACGAGGGAAGACATTGATGGACAACAAATCTTGTTGGGGCTATTGAGCGATGTGATGTGTCTGTCAGCATGGCGTGGCGTCTCTTGGGTGGCCCTTGGAATATCCAATGATAATTACGAGAAGGGGGTTGGGGGGGTGGTCAATGGTGGTCAAGCCCTTTTCTCATTTCCTTTTCTTGTGTAGCCTTGTCCGGAAAGGAGCAAGGCACGACGGGGGAGAACTTGGAAGTTGGTTCATGAATTAGTAATGCGTCCCGATGAGGAGTATATACCACACGTCACACGATAGACATGTTCAAGGCTGCAGTGTTACGTTGCGATCCACTTGATGAGAGGTATTAGGCGCCTTATTATTATCGCGACAACTTTTTCACATTGCTCGAACCGCAGTGATCATTCTTTTCGCGCACTGCGGGTATACAATAAGTAGGTACCTAAGTACATAGGTAGGTATCTGTCTCGAAGGTACCAACCAACCTCTCTGACGCTCCATTTCGAATTGAATAAAAGTTGAAGCGCTTTATCTTCATTGTGACACTTGATTAAGTGATGCAATCTTTTGCAAAAGCACCAGAGTCTTAAACTCCGCTTGGGTTGCCATGTGCCTAGATCGACGACCTGCTTAGGTGTGCCTGGTACTCCGTAACTTAAAGGTGAATAAAGCTTGGTAAGTACATTCGGGCATTGTCTCGCTATGCCCCACATTTCCCATATTTCTTGCCGCTTGCCACCGCTTTCTTCAGCCGCAGTCGTTGTAATATTGGTCTCGTGTCGAGCTGGCAACCTTCACCCAGTTCTCCTCATTCACACTTTCCGTAGGCCACGGACAATCGCTCTCGGCCATCGATCATCCATCGAGCAGTTTTGGGCGACAAGATCTAGCCTGTCTGCTGGACTGTATTCTGCTGCTTCTGCTCTCTCTCATCACCGTTTGCTTCGGGCATTCCTCGCCCTCGGACCTGCTTATCGCGCTTCCCCTGACTGGCGGCCTTTCCTCTTCCTTCCTTCTTTCTGCTCCTGCGGCGCATTCCGGACTAAATCGAGCCTCGCAAGCGACTTAGCTGCCATCGACATCATGACTGAAGTCTCGAACACCAGGCTCTACCTGGGAAACCTTCCTCGCAATGGTCCATAAACACCTTCAGTCTTTCATTATCCGCCTTACCCCCTTGGATCCCAACTGACTCGCTTTCACGGCAGCTACCAAGGCCGACATCGAGGCACACTTTGCGACCCATGGCACCGGAGAGATTACAGACGTGAAGCTTATGAATGGATTTGGCTTCATCGAATACAAGGACCCGATGGATGCCCGCGACGTTGTTCCGGGTTAGTCGACCCCTCCTGTCTTGCTCCATATGACGCCCGCGCCCTGATGACCAGCCTCGATTGATTCCTTGGACTCTGCTAACGGGCGTCCCTGTTCGTGTCGCATCTTCTCTGGTTGCAGCTTTTCGTACGTACTGTCGCCCCATGACATGAAAAAATGTTTTGTCAGCCCGGCGCCTTCGTGCGCAAAATCCAATGTCATATACCAAGCACAGCTGACCGTGCGCGTGTAGACGGATCCGATCTCATGGGAACACGCCTCACAGTCCAATTCGCTCGTGGACCTAGAGCCAGAGAGGGTGGCTTCCATCAGATCCACGAGCGTGCTCCCCCACGACCTCGTCGAACCGCTCACCGGATGCAAATTACCGGGCTCCCTCACGAAACCAGTTGGCAGGTCTGTCTCTAATTCCCCGCTTATTACTGGACTCCTTGGAGGAATTTCTTTCCATCTGTGTGACTTGGATTCATTCCTGTGCGATGTTATGATCGGCTGAGATTCGGCACCATGTTGAACCGTTCTGCGCCCTTTGTGTAATATGGATCCGGCCTTTACCTCAGATCTCACCAACACGTTGGGAGGGCGGGTGCGAATTCTTGATGTCGGCCTGTTTTGGTCTTTTCTTGTCTCCTCTACCCCATTCGACGCTCTCTGTGTTCAACCTGTATGCTGTACAACGGAATGCCGGATGCTGGATGGAACCCGTTGGGCAACGAGTGCCTTTCTTTCTCTCGCTTGGCATCACGTGAAACATCAGAACGGCTACTTCTAGCTAGGAACAAGGACTTACGTGGCCTCTGGTTATAGGACCTGAAAGACTTTGCGCGTCAACCCGGACTTGACGTGGTATACTCGGAAACGGGACGCGATTCCAACGGCAGAGGGTGAGCAACGTGCCATGAAGCCGTTCGCTGTGTGCACAAAACTGACGGGGGTCCCCATTAGTTTTGTCGAATACGAGACTGCCGCCGACTTGAGGACTGCCGTGGAGAAGCTCGATGGCCGCGATTTTAAGGGCAATCACGTCCAATGTGTGGCTGATGTAAGTCATTACCAAGCAAGGCCTTTGTTGCCCTCACTCCGGAAGATCCGGCTCTGACGTGTAGACTCTTGCGATACAGACGCAGCCTGATATTCCACATCGGGATGGACGCGGTCGTTCTCGCTCGCCGGGTGGTGGTGGAGGTGGCCGACGTCATTACGGGGCTCCGCGGTACGACAACCATCATCATGATCGACGTGGTCCGCCCCGAGGTGGTGGTGGTGTTGGCGGCTATAGTCCTCGCCGTGATGCTGGATCCTATGGCTATCGTGATCGAAGCCCAAGGCGCGAGTACTATGATGACCGTACGCGTTATCGCTCTCCACCTCGAGGACCACCTCCCATTGACGAGTATGGTCCACCTCGAGGCGTAGGGCGTTATGATGAGCCGTATCGACGGGACTACGTCCCCCCTCCCGCTCCCGCTGATCCCTACGTGAATGGTCGGCAATATGACCGACCCCCGAGGGATTTCCCTCCACGAGAGCCGGCATACCCACCCCGAGATGGATATACTCGCGAGTATGATCGAGGTGGCAGATACTGGTAAATCCGATTCACCTTTACTTTGCGGTCTTTCTTGACGTTCTGAGCCGACCATTTGGTAGAGCTCCGTTGCACCTTTGGCGAATGCGGTCTTGACGAAGGTGTTAGATTCCCAACCCCGTCAGACATCGGCTGAGCGGCGGCAAGCCTAAGTCGACAGGCGAGTGTAAGTGACTCAGACGACAACTGAGCGGACATTTCACTGTTTCAGACTAAAATGAAGATGTGTGAGCTGCTTGGTGGGGCTTGAAGCAGTGTCAGAGGAAAAGAGGGTTGAAGGGGCCAGTGCTTAGTTTGATGAAGCACTATCCCCGGAAGCCCGAAACCTATTCCCGACGCTGTCCGAGTCTGATGTCCTCACGAAGGGCATGACACCACGGATGGGGAATGGAGTTGTCTGACTCGCTGTACGGTGGACGACGTGGACGTGCCATTTACAGCAATGAATTGACCCCTGCGCTTTTTGTTGGTTTTACGTTGATCGAAGTTCCTACTACTTTTGCCCAAAAACACGAAAAAGGAAAAAAACCCCTCGAGGGCAGACCTACTCCTGTCCAGAGATTTGCGTTGAGCGACTACGAGATGTACGATTGTCAGAAAGTCTGTTTTGCTTTTCTCATGTTTGAGTGGATTTGGACTCTTTTCATACAATACATTTTCAGGGCGACCAGTTCGTAATATGTTGTAACTTGTCGCATAGAATGGGCAGTTTGGGCGGGCAATAATTGATGCATCCTTCATGTCAGCGCTCTCAGACTGGTGATGTTGCGTTCATGTTTATGTATGATGGACGCTGTCTCAAGGAAATTGTAGTGCCCTTGTGATAGATGTGGCATCAGGAATGCGAGTTGAGAATGGTATTCCGGTCTAGAGAAAAGCAGATGCAATAGCCAAAGATATATGGAATCATTCTCAGTAAATGAATCTTGTTACAAAGCAAAAGAAAAGAAAAGAAAAGAAAAGAAAGAGCGGTACACATCCCGTTCTTTGTGTCAAGCTGGATCGAGAAGACGTTTCGTTTTCATTCGTTTTATTCTCGCCAGTCCATCCCTCACTCATGAAGCCCTCTAGGCCGTCTTCTTCCATTGCCCATAAATACCAATCAAGCTACCCAAAGTACCTGCGAGACCAACGAAGCCATCGTCGAGGGCGACCCAGCCCAGAGCGGAGGCCGGGATGGTAAGATCACAGAGATCGGAAATGAGTTGGAGGTGGCTAGCAGAGCGTTCACTATAAAGAGAAAGAATCAGACTCCTGCCACACGGCTCCTGCAATGGCCATTGACTCCCATGATGCAATGCAAATTGGAACAAAAAGGAGAACAAGGGCGTAGAGAAAAGGGGGGGGGGGGGGGGGGGGGTTTTTAACAAAAAGTCACAACAGCAGCAACAACAACTCCAGAGAAAGGAAGACTCACAAAGCAATCCGCTTACTCTCCACCACCCCCTCCCCATCCTTCCGATCAATCCGCGCCTCCCGCTGCCTCAGCCGATACTGCACATACAACTGCGCCGCCGCACTACACACCAATCCCGCCGCCCAAAACCGATACGCATGCCCCTGGACTCTCTTGGCGCCCTCCCAGCCGCGTATCCCCGCCGCGTCTGGCACCGTCGCCGCATCAAGCGTCAGATAGCCCGCATAGCCAATCTGTCTCCCCACAGCAGCACAGCGCAGGAAAACATCCCGGGGGTTCGCAGCCGTTGCGACAACAGCGGCTTTGAGGTGCTCAATGTTCTTGCCGACGCGGAGGATCTTGCGCGTGAGGCCGAGCTGTTTCTTGGTGGTGGTCCAGGGGGTGATTTGGGAGCGGGTTGCGTTGGTGCGGAGGAGGTACCAGGCGTAGAAGCGGGCAAAGTATTGGATTGTGCGGAGGAGTTTGTCGCGGCCGGTGGTGGTGGCGATGAAGCGGAGGTAGTGGGCTACGGAGGGGTGGTAGGCGAGAGTGTCGGCGACCATGGTTGGTGTTTGGTTGCGCGGGATTGGTTCTCTTGTGTTGTTTATGTGTTGTAACTTGTGTGTTTTAGGCCCGTCGGGGGGTTTTTTTTTTTTTTTTTTTTTTTTTTTTTTTTTTTGTTTTTGTAGGTTTATGTTGTGTGAGTTTGGTGGGTGTGTAGCTCTTTGGGTTGGGGATGATGCAAAGTTGTGAAGTTGAAGTTGAAGTTGAGGTTTGTTTGCGGCGGGCGCACATGTGACATGCCGAGGCATCCATTTTATTAATCCATCCCTTGCTTGAATGAATGAACATTGATTGAACCTTGGAAGTTGGAGAAGTGGAGCCAATTGGCGCGTGAAACTGCCGCGGCGGAGAAAATCAAGCTCCGATGCGTTTTTCTGGAAGTCACTTCTGCAGACTGCAGCAATCAACTTCTTCCCCGGGAAATCCTCTTGCATGGGGGAAAGGTGGGGCCTCCACGCGCTTCTCCGCCGGGGCCATCGTCCGGGGGGAGACAAACCAAACAATAAAGAGAGCTGCTGCAGACTGGCAGACTGGCAGTGCTGCTGCTGGCGCTATGTACATGATGCACGCAATCATAAGTCTCTGGAGTCTCAGTGCAGTGGAGTGGAGGCTCAGCATTTCAATTGACTCTCCGACTTTCACATGCTTATCGCTCTCTCTTTCTTCGGTACAGTACAATGTATGTACCCCGCGCTTTTCCCCCACTCTTCATCCGTCCGAGGTTAGTCTGCATCGCGTGTCCCCCGCAGCGGCCAGCATCCAGCTCCGACAGCAGCCGACGAGATGATCACGAGGACGTCGTCAGTCTTCGCGTTGCTTGCTCCGGCATCTGGGCCTTAGCGAGCTGCCCTTTGTCAAATTCACTGTCTGCTCTTCTTGTCGCCTTCATCTTGTAGTTGTAACTATCATTTGCTCTTTTCACTTTGACTTCACTTCTTACGACGTACGTGTTTGCGTTTGTCACATTCACCCCCTTTCCGCGCCCTTTCATCTCCATCTCTCTAAATCCAACACAACTTCCTTTCCGGCCGAGAAAAAATGTCGCACAATGGCAATGGCGAAAAGGTCAACACCAACATCGTCACGTTGACCCGGTTCCTCAATGAGGAGCAGACGAAGCACAAGGAGGCCAGTGGTGACTTCACGTACATCTCCATTTAGCACCCTTCCCGGCCTTCCGGAATCCGATTTCAATTCTCAAAGTGTCACATGCTCATCTTCCACAGCCTCCTCTGCCACGCGCTCCAATACTCCTTCAAGTCCATCGCGTACTACATCCGCCGCGCCACACTCATCAACCTCACCGGCCTAGCCGGCTCCTCCAACACCACAGGCGACGAGCAAAAGAAACTCGACGTCATCTCCAATGACCTCTTCATCGAGGCCATGCGCTCCTCTGGCAAATGCGCCGTCCTCGTCTCCGAAGAAGAAGAGGACGTCATTTACTTTGACAGCGCCGACGGCGCTCGCTACGCTGTCGCCTGCGATCCCATTGACGGCTCCTCCAACCTCGACGCCGGCGTCTCTGTCGGCACCATTTTCGCCATCCACAAACTGCCCGATGGCTCGCGCGGCTGCAAGGAAGACATTCTCAGGCCGGGGACGGACCTCGTTGCCGCTGGCTTCACCATGTATGGCGCCTCGGCCCAGCTGGTCCTCACCATGAAGGACAGTTCTGTGAATGGGTTTACCCTCGATAACGGCATTGGCGAGTTTATCCTCACGCATCCCAATATGCGTATTCCCCGCGCGAGGCCCATCTACTCGGTCAATGAGGGCAATGCGCTGTACTGGGAGGATACCACGCTGGCGTACTTTGCGTCGCTGAAACAGGCGCAGGCTGATGGGAAGCCTTATTCGTCGAGATATATCGGCTCCATGGTGGCGGATGCCTACAGGACGCTTTTGTATGGGGGCATTTTTGCGTATCCTGCTGACAAGAAGAGTCCAAAGGGCAAGTTGCGCATTTTGTACGAATGTGCGCCCATGGCTATGGTTTTTGAGAATGGTGCGTTGCTTGTTTCTGCCATGTTCCCTTTTCGGCTCCCTTTTTCACGTTGTGTCTTTCTATGTGCCATGCATGCATACATGTATACAGAACACAGACAGTGTGTGTGTGTGTGTGTGTGTGTCTTTCTCTCCTGCTAGCCTGGCCTCACCTGCACAACATGTCAACATGTGCTAACGTCCTTCACAGCCGGCGGCCAAGCCATCGACAGCACCATGAAGCGTATGATGGAGGTTGCCCCCGAGCATATCCACGACCGGTCTGGCATCTTCATGGGCAGCTACGATGAGATTGAAAAGGTGAAGAAATATCATCAATGAGGTGTGCTGCGTGCAGTCAGTATATGCAATAATGCAAGCAGCATGCGGCTATGAGCAAACCAAGAAGATAGTCATACGAAACATGTAAATATAGCGAGTGTTGATTCATGTGGGATTCCTTGCCGTTGAGTAAGGCTGGTCACTGGTCACTGGTCAGTGGCAGACTGGCAGTGCCGCAGTGGTATAATGGCCGGGAGACGGAAATTTGGCATCATGATACCACTGAATATGTACATTGCCATTTGGATCAATGGATAGCCACAATTCTTGATTAATGTATTCCAAAGCGTAAGCCATACGCTTTCAGTTGATATCTTTGCAATAAGTTACAGGCTTGAGACCTTGGACATGAATGAGCGTCACGGAAGCTTGACTACCAAGCTAAGAGCTTTGGGGAGTAGCTTGTGTCTAACTAAATTGACTCAATTTCTCAAATGAACACAAACCAATGATATGTCTAAAATAAGTCTTGACGAGAGTGTCTGACAGGAACAGACCATAGATAAGACGTAAAACTCCCCGAGTCTGCAAAACGCACCATCTCAGATCTGCTCTGGCTCATCGTCATCAAGATGGGCGTGCATATGTGACATGGTCCCCCTTAGGCTTCACGCATGACTGCACGTCGGTCACGTCCAAGATATAAACCCATCCCGTCATCTCCTTGCTGCGCTACTCACGTCCAAGTACATACCTAAATCAAGCTCATCAACAGACTCTGAACGGTCCACGAAGCTCCCCCTTCTTTCTGTCTACGTAACACGTTATACACGCCTTCCTTACCCGTCACGCTCAGGCTCTCAGCCTCAGTGCTCACCACAACTTAGGCACCAACTTTGGCGTATCCCTCTTCCACGCCTGATACTCCTTATTATCCTTAAACCGCTTATCGTGTCTCTCCTCCGTCATCGGAATCCCAGACACCTGCGTCAGCAGGAACGCCGAAAACGCCGGCGCCGTGAATGACAGCGCCGTCGTGGCCAGTACGCCTGCCGGGCCGGTGAAGCCCAACGCAATCTGGACAGGCTTGAGGGCCAGAGCACCGGCAGCGGTGGTAGCGAGACCGGTCCATAGGGAGATTTCGCCAAAGTAGTGCGGGAAGCGGCTATTTTCAAGAAACAGATTCTGATTAGCTTGTTTGTCTTCTTTTGGTTGGGTCCTCGCTGCGCTCGCTTCTTTTCTCTTCTTTTCTTTTCTTTCTTTGTCTTGTTGTTCTCGCTTCGCTCGCCTCTTCTACTTCTTCTTCTCCTTCTTCTTCCTCCTCCTCCTCTTCCTCCTCTTTTTGAGCCCCCCCCCCCTCCCCCTTCCCAGGA